>VYZU01090444.1:0-96279 GCA_013401355.1 Ceyx cyanopectus | reverse complement strand
TGGGAGGAATTCCCCCCTTTTTTTTTCTTTTCTTTGTTTTTTGGTTTGTTTGGGATTTTTTTTTTATTTTATTTTAATTTTTTCTTTCGAGGTAGCAGCCCCGTGCAAAACGCTCGGACAGTTGGTGCAGGGGTAATTCAGCCAGGGTGACTTCTTATCCAGGATTCGCACCCGAAAGGGGATGGGAGATTCCAGTAGGTAAAGAAAATATATTTTAAAAAATAAAAATAAAAATAGATGACTCTGAAGATGTTCAGTGCATTTTTTTTTAAGCAAAATTTACCTTGGAACAGTTACATAAATAAAAGCTATTGGAACTACTGGAAAGTGTTTCTCTCAACTGTACACAAGAAAGGTCATGTCAGTAAGAAAGATATAACTACTGTGCTCTGACATCTGCTGGGAGAAAGTGCTTAAATATTTACTGTCCATATTCACCAACTAAATGCATTTTGGCACAAAGTGAGAGAGTTAGAAACCCCCAAAGATGTTAANGCTTATCCTTACACATCAATTTTCCAAGCAATGCTACCACGGTAGTTTCTCCTTTCACATGTCAGACCCCAATACTCCTGCTTATTTTGTGCCTGCAGACAGTTCATCTACTCTTTTTGGGAGGAAGAGAGAGTATTTGATGGAGGGAACAAGGGTTAAAACTGCAAGAAACCATGTTCATTCCACCCTAAGCCATTCTTCTTGCCACACTTGACTGAGATCACCTCACCACTGCTGAGGCAGCTGTGACAATGTGCATGTCATGGTGCAGGGAAGCACTCAGCTCATCTTCACCCTTTATGTCCCTTCAGGGTTTTTTTTAGTGCACTCAGAAAGAGGCACGAGCAATTTTGACAACTTCTTTATGGCATTTTCCAGAAGCCTGAAATGAGATTCAAGTGACAAACCTCTAAATTCCTGTAAAGTTTCTCTGTATGCCGTGGCAAATCAGGAATTTGCTGTCCAAACCACACATATTGAACTGGCCCCGATCCCGCCGCACTGACATTCTGATGTGTTTTCCTTTCCTTCCATTTCATTCCCTTTGGCCAACTGCAATTGTTACATATCTGTGAATCATGACTTCCTAGTCATCAAGACTGGCCCACTAATAACAGCATTATTTGCATTACAGTCAGCCTGTTTTGCTAGACATTGTGCAAAAACTCTGGAAGATGACAGAGCTTGCCTGGGTTATCAATAGAGCTGCCGTGGCTGCTCCTTCCTACACAGGGAGGGAGGAGGTTCTGGAATTCACTGTTTGTTCAGTGGTTGTCTGGAAATGGTCCTCTGAGCAGTCAACTCATCACCACACCATGCCAGAAGACCACCCTTCTTAACTGGATTTCCCCTCATCAGCAGAAAGGTCCAGACAGCAAGAGAACTGGTCAATCCTCCTTTTGCTGCAGGAGGATGGGATAAGGAACAGGATTTGCTGCTGTCTGTGCTCTGTCTTAACTGGCCCTGAGCTGAACAGTGCTCCTTGGCTGTTCACATGCCACCCAGATAACCCTATGATGGCCACATCATTTTAGAATCACTGATATTTTTCAGAGATATTTATGAGCACTTTTACAGTGCTCATAAACAAATGATGAGTGATCTTTACTTTTGCTGCTATTATCTCTTTTCCCAGACTGAATTAACATTTAAACATGCAGAATCACTACTGGTTTTCCATATCACAGATCAACAAGACAAGAGTTTGCATGGTAAAACTGAAATGGATACTATCAGAAATTATTAATATCAAAGCTACTAGATTAATTTTTTTTAAAGAAAATATATTTTAAAAAATAAAAATAAAAATAGATGACTCTGAAGATGTTCAGTGCATTTTTTTTTAAGCAAAATTTACCTTGGAACAGTTACATAAATAAAAGCTATTGGAACTACTGGAAAGTGTTTCTCTCAACTGTACACAAGAAAGGTCATGTCAGTAAGAAAGATATAACTACTGTGCTCTGACATCTGCTGGGAGAAAGTGCTTAAATATTTACTGTCCATATTCACCAACTAAATGCATTTTGGCACAAAGTGAGAGAGTTAGAAACCCCCAAAGATGTTAACTCAAGAGAAGGTGAATTCTCTGGCCCACTCACTCCAGTCAAATCCTGAGCTGCAGGGTGGCCGTGGCTAGAAGATGGGAACGTTTGGTCTTTTTCATGCAAGAGGGCAAAACAGATGGTTTGATTTCTGTCCTAAATTTGGAATTAAGCCTTACAGCCACTCTTCAGTTTCACATATTTCTAGGTTAGGCTCCTTCAACCCTCCTGACCCCTCTCTTAAAATCCTCACTCTCAGCCTCTTCCCGGCACTGCCCCTTCAAAGTGCCCAGAGCACAGACTCTCTCCTTCCCCCTCTTCAGCAGAAGCCCCGTGTGGTTCTGAAAGGTCCAAACCGAGGTGAAACAGTCTCAGAATCTGGTGCCCTCAAAGAAGCATCTCGCAGCCTAACCAAAGGGGCTACATTTGTTGCTGGCAGGCTTTGGAGATCTGCTGAACCCGAGCCAAGAAAGTGGATGAGGCAAGGGGTGTTAAAAGCTACCGTCTCGCCTCTCCTGCACATTACATGCACGAGTGCCTTCAGCACCCAGGGCCCGGAGCCCAGACAATTTGCTGAAAGTCTAATGCATTTCAGATAAGGCCTTTGACTATTACCTGGATTGACAGGCAGAGAATGGGAGGAAAAATCCCGGCTCCGACCTACTCAGCCGAGCAGAAAGCATCCCAGTTCACAGGCTAACCCAGGTCAAGTGATTTGGCGCCTGCGGTGTATTAAAGCTATTTACAAGAGAGGAGAGGGAGGGATTTGCAGAACTTGAAGGGGAACCAACTCTCTCAGTGAAAAAAAATAAAATATTGTTTTTATTATTTTAATTCATTATATGTCCTGGCTCTGTGCCCACGGTCAGGGTTGGGAAGGAGCTGTCTTCAGTAAAGACAATGGAAAAATGAAGGATGTTTCTAAACCCCCTTCGTTTCACAACTCCCCAGCTCAGAGGCTTTGCTTTCATTCTATGGACTGTCACTAGAAAGCTCTTTCCTTCAGGCTGGAGGTGAAAAGAATCAACTCTAAGCTCCCAAGAGCCATGTGCATTTGCATACAGACACTCAAGACACAAATGAAAGTACCAGGACAAGGATGTGAAAGGACTACCATGGTCAGAGCCCACATCAGGGAAACAAACACGTCTCCTCCAGGAGGACACTGATGCAGATGCTTGAGGAAAACCAAAGGGGGAAATAAGTCCTGAAGGAACAGGACACACATCCTCTTTTGGACTCTCAGGAAGTTGCTTTTCTCCACCACTTTTTTTTTTTATCATCCCATTTTTTTTGTGCCATCACCAGCTATAAACCAACTGGCACTTCTGCCAAGTCTGCTCACCACGCTACTTCCCAGCTGAGGCACAGATCTTGCCTCAAGTTTCCATGAGGGACTGGTGTCTCAGGCTGGAGTGGGTGCTGCCCTGCCATGTGAGTGCCAGCAGACCTGTGTGGGACAAGCATGACACCAAGTGACCCTGCTGTGGCTCTAGGTGTGTGCAGACAGGGCTGGGAGGCTCTGTATGGATTACACCCAGCAGACTGGAACCTGCACCAGTTCAGTGGTTGTGTTAGTCCTCAGGGTTTGTCCTGACACACCATGGCAGGACAATGAGCAGAATCATTCCCTAGAACATCTTGACTTCTCCTCCTCTGATTCTATTTTCACTTTTCCTTTCTCTTTTTTTAATTCCTGGGCTGTTTGTTGGGAAATCTAATAGTCTGTGACCAACTGCCCCCTGCCCTTGCCTGTCCCCACCACCTCCTGTCCCCTTCTGCTCTTTGATCTGAAGATCAAAGTGAGAAAAGAGAACAAGCTGGTGACAGTAAGAAAATCAACACACACATGGAGTAAAATCACCTACTTGGAAGGAGGAATAGCAATGTCTGTTCCTCCACTTGTGACAGCCCTCACATGCAGCTCTGAACTTGTCATAAAAGCCTGAAAATCATCCCTGACTGACCATTGTGCAGCTCTGGAGTGATTTGGGAACCCTCAGTTGTGAACTACTATCCAAAAACCAGATGTTTTTCTTGCAACTAGCTCAAGTGATATCTGCTGCAAGGCTCCAGTTCTATCATTTTTCTCCACTCTACGTTGTCTCCTTCCAAGCCCCTGGCATCCTTCCTCTCAGTTTGTATAGGTGTAGAGCAAAACACCACATTGCTGCTCAGGTTCAGTTTCTCTGATGAAAAGGATAGCTTGGGTCTGCCAGAAAAATAGCCGAGGCTGTTTATTTCCTTGTGAGAATTGCCTAGCAATTACAAAAAAAAAAAAAGGTAAAATAAATATCAGGGGGAGTGGACATCCCCTACTGCAAAACAAGGACTAAACCCACCATCCCCATGGGTTGTTAACTCACTGTGGCTGTCAGCACTGATCATAATCAATTGGTCACTCATCACAGGAAAGCAAACGGTCAGGCCACAGCATGCTCCACAGAATCAACAGGCTAATTATTATACTCAGCCTCTCTGGAATAAGCCTGCTATTAAACTCCCTGGAGTCTCACAAAGCTAAAACATTGTCCTCCAGCAATGCTAAAGAGATGCCTGAGGACGCCGAGGGCAGCATCCCTGAGGTTTCTCTGTGGTCCTTGTGCCACATGTTTGTCTTTTAGCGAGGAGGATGCAGCACTAGGGTGCAGCACCGAGGGCATCTCTGTGGAGAGCAGGGATGCAGTGGGATAACCCTTCCCCACAAACTCCCTTCCATGCCACTTCCCCCAGCCAGACCCGAGAGGATTGTTTTCCCCCCCCCCCCCATCTTCCCAGAAGGAGAACAGGGCAGATCTCCTGCTATGGGGTCTGGGCAGTGACTAGTGATTTACCAGGCACATCGTTTGCAGGCTGTGAGGGGCCGTTTCTCCCTGGGCAGCTCTGCCCGGCTGCTGGCGGGAAGCCAGCGCTGTCACTCAGCATAAGGCAGCCTGCTTGTCAGCACCCCCTTCAGCCATCACAACACTGTCAGCCCTGGCGCCTAGGCAACTGGGGGAGGATGCTTAACGAGGTCCAATTTGTCTGGCTGTAAGGGAGGAGAAGCCAGGGACGTGTTGCAGGATGAGTCCCTGAAAAAAAAAGAAAAGAAAAAAAGATTAAAAAAAAGAAAGAAAGAAAAAAATAAAGAAAAAGAAAAAAGAAAAATCAATGAAGAAGGAAAAAGAAGGAAAAAAAGAAAGAAAAGAAAAAATAAAAATAAAAAAGAAAGGGGGAAAAAAAAAGAAAGAAAAAATAAACAGAAAAAAATATTAAAAATAATAATAAAAAAAACAACTAAGTACTTGGGGCAAAAGCCATGGGACCCCAGGAGAATGATACAGAAGCTAAAGAAAGAAACAGACTTTTCTTCCCCTACCCTCTCCTTGTCCCCCCAAGGAGTCTGAGGGTTAAACATGGGCCCCTCTGTCACCATGCACAGCTCTGTCTCCTCTCACTCAGCTCCTTCATCTTTGCAACTCCTGGGTTTGCACCTACTCTGCAAACATCCCTCTGCTTGGCAGGGCTAAAAGCTGAGGGGTTTTTTTTCTAGCACCTGGTAATGACATTTAGAGTGAGATGCTTTTATTCTGCTCCCCAGTGGCAGCACAATCCCCCCTGGAGCTGTTGTGTGCACATGGGGGTCACTGTGCCACTGCTGCCTCAACAATTCCTCCAGCCAAACGTTACTGCAGTGCAACAATTCACCTGTCACCTTGGAAATCCTCCCCCCTTTTCTGCCAAGCTGCATCCTGCTTTTTTTTTTTAAATAAAAAAAGGACTAATTCTCCACACTACTTTGCGTCGCATTAAAAGGTTTCACTCAGGGCTATGTCTGGTTAAAACAAAACAAAGCATAGCAAAAGAAAAATTGCTTCTAGCTAAAAGAAACATTCTTTTAATATTATATCATCTTCCTTTCTATCACAGCTCACCTTACTCTACACTGAATGAGAGCACGTTTTACCTGCCCTGGCAATCCTGATCTCCTATGAATTCATAGAGGGTATGGGAAGGGAGGTGGAATTTCCACTTGAATTAGGATGGGAAAGAGGAGTTCAGGTGGAAATGTAGCAGCTTTTCCTTGGCACACTGGCTCCCAGTCACCACATGAGAGTGGTTCCTCCAGTTGGCTTTGTCCAGGTAAGCACCACAGCTCCCAGGGTAGGTCCAGTACTCAGGCTACCCATGCAGGGCTTAGGTAAGGAAATAAATAGAGCTATCCCTGCTAGAAGGCAAACTGAAGTCAGCTCGGCTGCTCACTGGGATTTGCTCCCCTGGACCAAGGGCAGGCTGGAGCAGTTCCAAAGGTGAGAAAATCTGGGAGAGCAGAGCAAACCCTGCAGAGGGCTGGAAGATGACACCTCCCAACATATTATCTTTTGCTCTCTTGTCTAAACTACCTTCTCACTCCTTCATGTGCAAAAGTCCGTTGGAGGACATCTCCTGGCTGGACAGAGCAGGACTTTCACATAAAAGGCTGTTGGGTACTGTCACCTTGGATTAATTGAAACAATCACCTGTCAACACACATCAGCTCAGAGAGGCTGGAATCGGGTTAGGGATCTGCCTGTTAAAGTACCAGCAGGCCATTGTTTAATCCTATCTTCCAATAAGGAATTTTTTCTACACTCTTTCCATGGGATTTTGCTAAATGGGAACCTGGAAGTGCGTGAGAAACAGAAGATCCTTGTCCTGTTGTGAAGACTAGTTAATCTACTCTCCCAAACATTAACAATTAAAGACAGGGTAGGAATGCACCCCTTTGGTTGGGAATCTGATTGAAACTCCTTTTTCACCTTGAAAATCCTGGGGAGTTTGAGGGAACTCAGTGATTTGATCCTTGCTTAGTTTAGGTCCTTGTGGATTCAAACACTTCCAGATCAGTAAAAAACCCTACCCACAGAAGCAAGCTGGCTTTAGCTGAACAGACTCCCTTCCATACCTTGCCCACTCAGTGTGGCATCACAGCCAAATGAACAGGATGATGTTTAGAGTCTTTGTCTTACTATAAACACTTGAAAGCATTTAGATCTTCCTGGCCTGCCTTTGAACATTCTCCAAATTGCTCTTATTTCAACACTCTCCCTTTTTCCTGCCTGCAGACAAATATAACAATGAACCTGAGGCCTGAGGAAAGCTTATCTGGACCTCCTGATTTCTGCTTCCTACTGAAATTAGCATCTGGATCCCTTTTGCAACTGAGAACTAGCAGAGACCAAGGTACAAAACACCACAGTGACTACCACAGGACTGAGTGTTCAGTCCTGGCCTCTGCAGCACAACAACAGATGCTCAGACAGGAGCTTCCCCCCCTCCTAATGACCATCAGTGCCAACAATGGTGCTGATCTCACAAGTACAGGAGACCCCTCTCCCACACGCTGGGACACAATTGCCTCAGTTAATTCCCTGCCAAGCTCTGCCCAAGGTTCTGCTGCACACCACCATAGCAGGTCCCCAGTGAGGTGTTCCAAAGCAAGGAGAGTGGTTCTCCCAAAAGGAGCAGATCTTCACCCTGGACTTCTCCAAGAACTTCCTACTCATGCACATAGAACAACCAGCTCCAGCAGGACTCAGAATAGAGTTTGCACCAGCAGCTGGTAGCAAGCAACAAAGGTTTTTCACTCCCACTCACTGACTGTGGGGTAGTGTGTTGGTTTGGGTAGGGGTAGAGGAGGTAAAAGCAGCCAACCTTCCTGCAAAACCCATTTGCAGGGTGTCAGGAGACAGTCTCCACGACAGCAGCACATGAGCTGTGCAAGACACAGGAGCTGTGGGGTTGACAGAGCTCAGCCCAGAGTTTGTGTTGTGCCTGGTGCCTCAGGTCATCTCGGGAAGCACCTGCTGTGTGGGTGCCAGACAGAGATGATATCAAACGAAACTTTGGCACCAAAATTGACATACTTCTGCAAAGCTAATTTACATTCCTTGCTCTGAGCTTCTGGAGCCGAAGGAAAAAAAAATAAAAAGAAAAAAAAAGTGCTTTGGATCCAAACTTGATTCTGTGGCTCCAGTTTGCCTAGCATAGATCCCTGGTATAATGCTAAAATGAGGTTCTGGCTCTCAGTGCTGTGTCCTACAAGAGTCCCCAGCAGGTATTGCAAAGTCTATCATAAGAGCAGACTGGGAACAAGACAACAATTATGAGATTGTGATGAAAAACGGTCTATTTGTTGCATTGCCCAACCCTGTTCCCATCTTTGTCCTCAAGGGCTTCTTTGCAGACACTGCGATTTGCTTTTGTTCTTAATGATGTTGGTTTGGAAAAGAGGCTCCTTTTTTTTTCCACCCTCCTGACACAGAGTCCCTGTGATCCTTCCTTCCCTCCCTCCCTCTGGCATTGCTCACCCCTCCCTGCAGCAGCTGGGACTCTCAGCAAGGGAGATCAGCAGATTCACAGCCCTAGAGATCCTACCCCAGAGATGAAAAAGCATCAACCACTTGGGGGTTTATTGTTACCCAAGCGATTCTGTTGGCTGCTCTTTGGAAATTCAGAGTTGGGCAATGTGCATTTTCTGGTCTTGACTCTGGGAGTTGTTGCTCTCCCCCCACTCCATGGCCCCATTCCTCTGCATCCCAACTGGGTGGACACAGCTCAGCACTGGTGTGTCTCCCCCAGGCCTCCTGATTTGATGCCTCCTATAGTTTCAGTGACCTGATTTTCTACAGGAGCTTTGGAGCTTCTCCTACGTCTCCTAAATGAAGAGCAGCTCTTACTCTTCCAGCTTCAGACAACCCACAGCACCATAATATTATCTTGTTATGCTCTTTCAGAGTAGTACAAGCTTTTAAAAAGGTGCTTAAGAAATCAGACTTCTGTTTTTATTGGAGCCTGTCAAAGCCCAAAGCAGCCAGAATTAGAGGAACTGAAATTTTTCATAAACTCCCCCTTGGCCTCTGAAGTTTCTACCCAAAGCAAATATGCTCAGGCCATAAGGCTCAGCCCAAACTAAGGTAACACTCATTAGAGTATAAAGGCTTCACCTTTATGAGTAAGGCAACAGAAAAATACCACTCAAGTGATTATTTAAAGGAACATGTTTGATGTAGTCTTTATTGATTCTCCCCTCTGAGGTGCTGATTTGGCAAATCCTTATACAGGTGCCTGACTGAAGCCCCCTGAGGAGTGCCAGGCAGCTAATTATTTGCAGGAATGGAGGCTCTTTTGTGCCAGCTAAATAATGAAATATAAATTTGCAGACCTGTCAGTGAGTAAGTGGCTCCCCTTTCCTTGGCTGCTGTTTGTTAGGGGGTTGTGTTAGGCAGCTTTCACTGGCAATGAAGAAACTGGAGATTCAGAGGATTTTTCTAGTCTTTTCCCAGCTGGGTATAAATGTCACTTGGGGCAGAGTTTTATTTTCACCCATTCCCTTGGAATTTTCTTTTCTGGGCAAGAATGTTTCAAGTCCTGGTTTCTAATGAGGGTTTATGATTAAAACTAATCTCGTTAATTCTCTTAACTGTAAAAACAACTCAGCTTACCTACGCATGGGTTGCTTTCTCAAGGCAGCCAAGTGCAGTCCCACTTCACTCAGGAGAGGCCCCTCTGGATAGACATCCATTAGTTCATTCTGCTGCAGTGAGTGCTGTCAACTCAGAGCTCCTCCCCACACAGATCTGAGATCCCTCATCTTCCTCAGTACCAAATAAGTATGTCTGGATGCTGCACATCTGAGCTAGGGGAAGGCTTGGGAGGAGCCCAGTCCTTCCAGAGCCACTATCCTGCTCCAAGTGATGCCTGAGGTGTAGGAAAGTCCCACAGAAACAGAGAGCTGGAGGGAAAAGTCCTGCCACTCTGAAGATGTGTTGTCTGCACCCAAAAACCTCTCACCTTGACCTCACTGTGTGCAAAAGTGCAGAATCTCTGGGGGGAATGAGCATTGCCAGGAGGTGCCAGTCTTGCCTGGAGGCAGATCCTCCTGTACAGTTTAATTTTAAGGCTTCTGAAAGGAGGGCAGTGCTGGGGTTGGGTTAACCTTCCTTTCTGACAACTGCCCTTCACCATTAGAAACAACAAAACAGATGTAGGTGGAAAGGATAGAAATACATCAACATTAAAACTACAATGCAAGGAGAAGCCACTGCTGCTCCTGCAGCACCCCAGGAGACTCAGAATTGCTCACTCCTTCCTTCTAGTTAGAAACTGTTTAAAAAAACAATTGGCCATCCTGACCTGGAGCTTTGTCTCTTCTCCTTTTATTTGTAAACAGACAGGTGGGAACAACCTCCTCTGGGGTCATTGCTCCAAGATGAGCTTTCCCTGCATTTCATGCTCAGCTTTCCCCATGGATTTCTTTATGTTCATATCTAATCATAACAGAGTTCTTGCCATATGACACAAGCCAAGACAAATAGCTGATGGGAGAGATTTAAAGTGCTTCTTTCTAGGAGGGATGTGTTTGCAGGAAACCAGCAGACATCCCCCAGGAAAAAAAAAAAAAAAAAGTACAGCTGAGAGTAAAATGAGGCTCAGAAGTATAAGATCAGATTTGGAACTTTGCTTTGTCTCCCTACCCCCAACCTCCTCTGGAAAAGCCTCATCAAAAAGATCTGGCAGGATGGGTCACTTCGCATGTGTTTTCTCTGAGCAATCCCAAACCTTCTTGGATCCCAAATAATTCTAGCAATGAGAAGTAAGGTCCCTGTTGCCTCCACCCCTGTCTCCAGCTCTTTCCTAGGGTCAGCCAGTCTCACTCATATACCCTTACCCTCAGCTTTCTGATCTCCTCCAGCCCCTTGCAGGCTACCTGAGTATCTTTCAGAGGGAGAATTACAGAGGCTATTTGGCCAAAAATTTTCCCTCCTACCAGGAGGTGTCTTGCTCCAGTAAAATAAGTTGTTCCAAACTCTCTGACCCCTTATTGCAGCCCCAGACACCAGTGTCCACCGCATGACCTCTCAGGGGAGGTGCAATATCTTGTTTCAAGCCTTTTTGTCATTATCGATGTGGGAGAAGGACTGTCAATCTGTACAAGCTTCCCTAAAACTCACTCTGGCAAGTTCAAAGATCAAGGAAGGGGCAACAATTTCCTTGGGCTGAGAGCTGGTTGAATGATGGCATCTCATTTCCTCACTCGATTCCCCCGCCACCTCCCAGGCTGCCACTTTGCCAGCACCACTGGAGCATTGCACCACTGGAGCATTGCATCACCCACCACCCAGAGCCCCACTGGGAAAAAAAAAACAACCAAACACATTTTGGAGGGTCCCACAAAGCCAGCTTGATATTGTTCTGCCCTTTCCCTGTCACAGCCACCCACAGTCCTACTCCTGGCCCTATGCTGTGGTGTCTTCTTATTCCTTCACATTTTATGCCCTGCTAATGACATCTTGGTCACTTCCTATACAGATGGGTAGGTTACAGTCAACAGTTGTCCCTCAAAGGGCCACAGAGGGAAAAGAAGGAGATCAGGGGTACACAGAGAGCATTGCCTTGTCTTCAGCTGTGCAGCAGTGCCAGGTGATACCTGGATTCACATTCTCAGGCCTTTCTGCCTGCTATCAGACTTTCACAGATTGATGCTTTAAACAAGACACTCTGGGTACTGAAAGACAGATGCTGTTTTCTCTCTTGTTCACCCTTTTTTCATTTGCATGCCAAAAATCTCTTCACAATCTTCCACCCATTTTCCATTGATTGACCTCTCCCAGCTCCTACACACAAACCTCAGAGAAGGGTTTAGGTTGGAAGCAAGCAAGCTGGATCACTTAGTTCCAACCACCCTGCCATAGGCAGGTTGTTGGGGTTTTTTTCCTCTTCAGGTCAGCACTGTATTTCCAACACATCTTAAATCACCCCTGTAAGCAGGGGCAGAACCTNTTTTTTTTTTTTTTGGTCCTGATACAACTACGCTGTGTCTTGAGCAAACGCTCCTGCTGAGTCTTCAGTCAAAACAGCACATTCCTTTTGACCCCAAATGCCTGTGTGATTCCACTGGGCATGAGAGGGGAGGGAAGCAAGAGCAATGCTTGAGGTTAGCTAGGCCAGCTGGAAGGAGCAAGGTGGTCTCAGTGGTCCAGTGGAGACAGAGCTAGTTTGGAACTGCCACTTCTGGAGATGAGCACGACAGCAGTTCCAAACCCTCAGGGTTGGAAACAGGATCCTCAGCCCAGCTTCTGCTGCTTACAGCATGGAGAGACTGGGGCTCCACAGCCAGCAGCAGATCCAGAGGCATCCCTTGATCCATGACCATCCAGCAAGCTGTTCTGAAGTGCTGCTGATTGGTGCTGTGCAGAGGCAAGGAGGGGGATAAGTTTAGATGGCACTTGGTTTTTCACGTGGCTACTGTTCATCAAACCTCAAAGGGGAGTTCTCAGCTCAGCAGCTGGCATTGCTTGGAATGAAAGCAGCACATGGCTTGGAAAATGAGGCAGGGGAGAGTGAGGAAGCATGGGAGGAAGATGAGGTCCCCTGGGCAGGTTTCAAGAGAGGATCTTGTGGGTGTGCACATATCCCCCTGTACCTGGCTGCTCAGGTCTCTCCTACATCCCTCCATGGGCTGCCATCCCCAACAGGTCCCACAGGCCTGTGGAAAGATTCCCTTCCCTTCTTGCCCAGTCCTCAGACAGTGGCTGTGGTTGGTGAAGGGGAGCAGCAACTGGCACAGTTACAAATAATCTTCCTCTCCCCCCACCTCATCCACCTTCTACCTCCCCCATTATCAGATCCTGTTCACCGTGCTCCCTCAGCTGTCCCCAGAACTGGTATTCTGGGTGGAGATCCCTATCACTCTCTAATATACCCTAAGGCTCCAGCTACTATTTGTTTAAAACAGGGGGGAAAAGCAAGAAGAATGTGACCCATTGAGCCCTAGCAAGGCAAGGGGCAGTGGCTGGAGATTCAGTGCTGAGATGTCTAGCACTGCTGTCTGACAGCCCTGCCTCTCTCCTTGGTATTTAAAGGAAAGAATAAATATGTAAGTACAGATCAATTCCACAAATACCAGATCTGCAAGAGTCAGACTGACTGTAACTTGCTCCCTTGCTCCTCTTGGCTTCCACACATGCTCTAGCTGCTGCCAAGGGCTTCCTGGCAGTGAGCTGTTTTGGAAAGAGGACATTTGTCCCAGGTCAGAGATCTGGGTAGGGGAGGACACACAAATGAGCAGATGCATTCGGGGCACTCTGTACAGACCCTGGTAACTTGTGGTATGAAAAAGCTTATCTGAACTCATGTTCCAGGGGTACAGCTTCACAAGCTCATCCCAAGGTGTGCAGGGACACAGAGGCACTTCTAACTGACACAGATGTCATTGTGAGATGACAAGCCCCCAGGTAAGGAACCCGAGACATTTATTATTAGAAAACAAGATTTTTATGTGCAGAATTTGGATGTTGCACATACTCAAGCTTCTTTTTCTGACCATGAAAGTTAATTGATAAAAAAAAAAAAAAAGTTCCTTTTAACACAGCAGAGAATATTAACCCTATCCTTGCCCCAGGCACTCAAAAGCTCTGGCAAACCAAAGTGGAAAACAGACTCTTCTCCAATCACTTAGTAAGTCTGCAATGGGAGGAAATAAGGAGCTCTGCACACCCCTCAGATCACATTAGTCAGACACCACAGCATTTTTAAAATAGTCTGTCATTAATCATGACAACACAAGAGAGTGAGAACGAGATCAAAGGGGCAGCAGTCTGAAATTCCAGTTTCAGATTTCCTGCAGTTAAAGGTAATGACAAGGTTAGGAACCAGCAACAAGTGATCACTAAGTGTTTTGATCTAGCTGGGCATCCACTGCTGTAAGGAACCAGAGCTTCTGTATGGCCCCCCCTGATTTTACTGGTTTAGCCCAGGTGAAGATCTAGTTGCAAGGATTTATCCAAACCACAGAGAACATCAGAGCAAGACTGGAACCTTCAAAGGGTTGGTATTTCCAGTAGCTCCTGCCTGTGGTTGAAACTGGAAATATCATCTTCTGAGGTCAGCATATCCTCACCTCCTCCAGAACACCTCTGGCAATGCAAAGGCAGCAGCACAAAGGGGGTGGGGTGGGTGGGCATTATTCAGAATGGTTTTCCAGACGACACTCCTCCCACTCCCAGGCAAATTCCCCTTTAATTTTCATCAGGAGGTTTCAGGGAGGCTGATGACTCTGAGTGGATTATGGATAGGATCCTCCAGACCTAGTACCCTTCATGCAGAAGCCCTGAGTTCATTCAACACCCCCATCCCTTTCCTCAGCAGCAGGAAGAAATGAAGGCTCTCAACTTGGGGCAGTGTTAAGAGGAGCTACTCACACCTGTAAAGCACAAACACTCTTCACAAAAACAATGTTCTTACTGGTGATCAGGGATACCAAGGGATGCCTGAGGTCAACTTAAAGCTTTGTAGCTCAGGCACTCATGTGAGTCTAACACCCTGGCTGCTGTAGCCCACCAAAGACTCTCCCTTCAAGAGCTAGTGGCTGAAGGAAACAAAGAATGATCTTGCCCAAGGTCAACAAGCAGGTAAATGGGAGAACTGGAAACAGAACCCAGGCTCTCTGAGGCATGTTTGCTCCCCCAGGGAAGTACATGTCCCCTTGGGGTACAAAAACCATAGCCTCAAACTGTTCTGACATCCAGGCTTCAACCCTAAGGGCAACAACAAAGCTCCCCATGGGAGCTGCCCTGGTCCTCCCTGTCCAGCCTTTTGTTAAAGCATCCCCAAAATCTCTATCACTTCATAAAACTTGCAAACCAAAACCTGGTTGAAAGTATTTATACTGTTTGAGATCATTTCCCCCAGACTGCCTGTCATTCCTGTTTTATAGATTACTGGCAACTCCCAGCACCCTTTGGTGAGGAAAAATAAAAAATAAAATAAAAAGGTTTGATAATTACAACAGCCCTTGAGAACTTTGCCTGAAACAAGAACAAAAAAACCAAAAACAAACCAACCCTGACTTAATAATCTGGTAAAGTTTTATTAGATTCCAAGTGTAACACACACCCAGAGCAGATATTCAGTACCCTGTCAGAGGAGGCACCTGAGAGAGCTTTAGGGACAGTTTTCAGCAGCTTTAAAATTCCCTCAGCTTTATTTTTCTCTTGGAACTAGAGATAAACTGAAGAATATTCTCCCATCTACAGCAACATGCAAACACCCCAGCTAATTTGGCAGCTTCTACTGCCAACATCTCTGTGCCTGCCTTTAAACCCAGCTCGTGCCTGCTGCAGGTTGGCAAGCCCAGCAGAGGGATGCTCCTGGTCTTGGCAGCATAATTCAGTTAAAAGATCCCTTATGTCTTTCCTAAGGAAAAAATACTGGCAAAGGTTGGCAGACAACCCGAGTGAGGGACACCAGAAGCACCCAGAATGCAGCTTTGCTCCTTTTCTACCCCAAATTCTGAGCACTTTTTCTACCCTCCATCGACTCAACACCGATCCAGCTCCCCACGCCAGCCTGTTTGTAACACCTCCCAGCTCCTTGGGGGAAACAAGCTCTGAAAAAGTATCTGGTGAAAAGGAGCATTCCTTAATTAGAGCAAGTCAACAATGTCTTGGCCAGTTTCCTCCTGCCAGCTGGAGCTGCAGATGCCATTGTGCCTCCACCCCATGCACCAGGGCCACTTTCACGAGCATCCTGGTCCCCATTTCCTGAGGGAAAACTGTGTCTGCTCTTTCAGTACTCTGCAAGGTAGCCCAGCAGACAGCAGGAAAGGAAAGAAACATTGAAACCAAGAGGAAAAAAAACAAACAAACATGCAACCAGTGTTTATGCCAAACAAAGGGCAAACACAACACTTGCTCTGCCAAAACAAACCGAGCTGCAGTAAAGCACCAGAGTGGCTCTAACAAAGCAGCAAGTGCCTCAAATGAGCTTTAGGATCCCAACCTGAAAATCCATAAAGCCTGGAGTTGGATTTGAGAGACATAACAGGCTGGTCTCCAAGTGCTGCCAGGCTTCTCTTGTTTTTCAGAGCACATCAAGCACTTCTAGAAGTCCTAACAGAGGGAAGACTTCCCAAGCATGGCAGAGCCCTGTGTGTGGGGACACCTGAGCTGTCTTGAAGCTCAGCAAGGGCACATTCTGCAGAGAGAACCACACAAAAGCACCAGTAATGAACCTGGTCAGTCCTCACAGTGCTGTCACCAAAACACATTCACTGCTGCATAATTGTCCAGCTGATGTTTCCCTCCTTTATCTCAGTTTGGAGCCTCCATAGGAATCAATTAACCAGTCATGCAACAGACATCTTTCCCATCTTATGCTTCAAAATAAAGGAAACTAAAAGATCTCCCCTGTTATGAAGGAGAGCTCACAAAGCAGATTCTAGCAGCCCTGCTACCATTTTCAAACTTTCCAAAGAGCCTCAAGAGAGGCAGCATTCCCAACTCTTATGACCTGACCCATCTATTCTCAGGATTACTTGGGAGCCTAGAGACTATTTTCAATCAGAACTGCTTACCGCTGAGAAAATAAATTCACTTTCTAAGCCTAGAGATGGATATAATCTAACTAGCAACCAAAAAAACCCACTTTTTGCCCCCAAAAACCATCAAAGAGGAGAATTTAATCACTCACCAGCAAAAACAACTCCACAGAGATCCACTACTTGCTCATTAATAACTCTTAGCACTGGCTATTTATGAGGGGGATGCTGAATCCTCTCAGCTCTGCAGGAGAGGAACCATCCTGCAGGAGATGGGCTTCACCTGGATCCCTTTGTCACAGCCTTTCAGGCTTCACTGATAACAGCCCAGGTTGCTGATTGAGAATCAGCTCTGCAATCAATGAGAGGTTGATTTTTTTTCTTTTCATAGATATGATCCAGGACACAAAGTAAGAAAGAGTCAAGGTGTTCCTGTTTCCATTTTACAGGGTCACCAGCTCCCTCACTTTGTGAACCTGAACAGATTCAGCTCTTTGCACTGCCCTCAGGGCTCTCCCATCACAGCAGCTACAGAGCCACAGTATATGGGATTAATGCCTATATAGGGCTATTATTACTCTTCCTTTTTTACTGCAGTCACCAATTCAGAGTGATTTTCAAATTACCCTTGAGTTTTCCTTGAAGGCTAAGCATTTAACTAATGTTCTGTTGCTCACTTCTATTTGCAGGCTTCTCTCAGGGAAGAGGCTTGGAAAGGGTCGTTCTGATTTCATCATTGTCCTCGGGACTGATTTATAATCTGTGCCTATTTATAACAAGAGTTTTATATGACAAACTAATCATTTTGCTTGACAGTTAATAGCCCGCCATTCAAAGGGAGTTTACATGTGCTGGGCTCCCTCCTATCCAGTGAGGAAAGGCAGGCAATCTGCTGCTAATCCAACATAAATACCCCTGGAGTCAGTCTGGAGTGTGGCATTGAAATCATTTACAAAACGTGAAATCTGAATAGAACTTAAAACCTCATAACCTGTCAGCTCCCAGCCAGGGAAAATATTCACAGAGCGCTTGCAACTGGGACCTCAGTGCCTGGAAAATTGCTTTTATTTGTCTGGAGCAGTTAGCAGAGAGAGTGAGGGTGCAAACTGGACAGCCCTGGCATGATGGAGGTAGCTTTGCTCAGCTCCTAACTCCACGGCAGCCTGTCCAAGAGCTACTTCAAGGCCTCGTGTGAATTAAATAGAAGGAATTCCCAGCAGATTCTATGTTGCTCCAGCACTGCACCGTGCCCTTCTGTGCCAGCCAGCGTGGTGGTAGAGGAGGGGGTAGTGAGGAGCAGCAGGGGCAGGATGAGGCAGAAATCTCCTGTCAGTAAAGCTCACAGGATGGAATTTACAGTGGTCATGCCAGCAGAACCACACCTGAAAAGCAATGCTGGAGTTAAGTCCTGAACTAGACCTAAATACCTACACCCTGGGAGGAAGATGAGTGAGCCAGGGCATGGTGAAGGCATCAATTTTAGTAAATGCTAAGTGATCTGTGGGGGATGCCACAATAACCCCCTGAAAGTGTTCTTGAACTGCTGTATAGTGCAGGGACAAAGTTAGGACTGTGAGTATGTTACTAATGTCTCAAACTTTTTGAATGTCTGTCTGTAGCAAACATTTCTGTGAAGAGCTCAGAGCCAAGGGTAAGGAAGAAGGAGGTTCCAGTAAGAAGAGATGTGCTTTGCTTCACCAAAACCCTAAATGTTTCTGAAATTCTAAAGAAAAAAAAAAAAGACAGCAATTGCTTGTGTTTCCAATTCAAGAGTGAGGTGCCCC
This sequence comes from Ceyx cyanopectus, assembly GCA_013401355.1. NCBI lineage: Eukaryota > Metazoa > Chordata > Aves > Coraciiformes > Alcedinidae > Ceyx > Ceyx cyanopectus. Next base: position 78,118 of record VYZU01090444.1, on the reverse strand, counting down.
CATCGTATCCTCCTGACTGAGCTGGTACAGGTGAAGCACTGAGCATGCTGGAAGGATCCAGGAAAAAACAAGTGGCCATTTCATTTGTGCTTCTTTGAGACTTCTCCCCTTTGCACGCCACAAATAGCCACGGCCACTGCGTGGGATTAACACCCTTGGCAATTAAACCACAGGCTTGAGCACACGGGGTTTGTTTTGTTATAAACAACTTCTTCAGACTCAGCCCTCCCGAGTTCTTACATTTTCTTGGACAATAAATTGTATGACTCCAGAGGAGCAAGGCAAGTTTGCTTCACACACCATCAATCTCCTCGCTCTCCAAACATCACGGAAGCCTTGCAGAGTATTTGTCTCAGCCCCAGCCCAGCCAGGAGGCTCCTGTCCATATTAGTCACGAGTTTGGTACCCTTGCACCTCCACACTGGAGGCCCAGTCTCAGCTTGTTTCAACCCCTTCTGCCCCATCCTGCTGCTGGAAGGACAATCTCACATGTGCACTGGCTGCTGGCTGAAGCCCCAGGACACCAGAGACCTGCAGCCTGGCAGAATTCAGGGCTAAAAGAGTCTGAATTAAAAAAAAAATGTAATCAGAAACCAAAATAACTCTTTTGGCTAGAAGAGCTTAGTGATGCACAGTAAAGCTCTTTAAGGGACAAGCCTCTCCCCCAAGGATAAAAAGATCGATCAAAACCCCACAAGCTTTCCAGTGTCACAGGGAACTCAGGACAAACCAAGAGACACCATGTCCACTTTCTCTGCTGATTTGGCTTCTTTTCCCAGTGCTGAGCCTGGCACAAGCTCACTCTGCTGGCTCAAGCAGAAAGGCAACGTGGCTTCCAGGCAGACACCAGAGACAGATGGTTTCATCTCTGACACTGTCCACAGACACATCAGTCCTTCTGCCAAGGGAGGTTTAAGCCTTTGCTGTTTAGGCTGAGTGTTGCTTGGGACTGTCTGACCACACAGAGTTCCAGCACACTGGGGAAGCACCTGCCAGGACAGCCCTGCTTAGATAAATAAGGAAGAGCATGTATAAAGGCAGAAAAATTCATATCCCCTGCAAGGAACATCATGAAAGAAGGGGGAAAAAAAAAAGTCACAAACCCCAAAGCAAAGTCTGACAAAGGTGTTTAGTTCTCCAACAAAATAAATATTTTAGCTCTGATTTACCAAGAACAGCGAAGCTTGGTTCAAAAAAACCCTGTAGAGGTAACAGCATATGCTGAATGTCACACCACTTTGATCAGGTTGCTGTAAGTCATGCAGGAAAAACCCAATTTATTACAAGTATTCACACAGTACAGAGTACAGCCCAGCAACACACACTGGGATATGGGCCACTTGCCCTGGCTACACACACTCCAGCACCATCAGACCACCTTTGAGGGCAGGGTTTAGTGATATCCAGGGGTGTTATCTGCTTTCCAAAGCTCCAGAGATGATTGCTGCTGCTGCTACTTGCTGTCTCACACTAGCTGTGGACTCCCCTCTGCCAATGCAGCACCCAGTTCATGCTTCATTCTTCCAAGGAAACAAAATCCCTAGGAATTCTGGCAAGTATTGTGGAGCAAGAGTGAATATATAAATATTGAGAGCTGCTCTAGCTTAAACAGTCACATATATCCAGGTAGAACAACCACATTCCATTGACTAGAAAGTGGAATTTACCTGTGTCTACTGGTGTAGCAGCACTGCTTGGTTATTCCCTGTACCCTCCCCTACCTCCTCCAATAGGTGCCATTTTAATATGTTCTTCACAGAGGGAAAAATGTTATTTAGTGCCTTTAAAGATCCGTTTCAAGGTATTTATAACAGAAATGAAAAAACACCAAACTGTTTCAGCCTGTTATACAGCAGATTTTTCCAGAGCTCTTGCAATGAGCCATCTTTACATAACCACCAAGCACAGGAGTGTCACTGGAGCTTGCAGCAGCACCATACATTGATCAAGCTGAACAACAGATCCAGCAACAGATGACATTTCTTTTTTATTCACACCTTCTACTGTCCCCGCCAGTCTTTGTTTTCATTGCACAAAGATGTTGTCGTTTGTCAGCAATTAAACTATACAAGGGATCTCTTCCATTCCCTGCAAACATTCAAGAACAAGTAACTGGGCTCCATTTTGGACCTAACATCTATTTATGACATGATTATGCAACCTTGTCCTTAGCTAAGCTGGATCAATCCAAGGGCCAGGTGTCTGTTGAAAGGGAAAGCTAGAGAGGTGCATTAAATGAGTGTGGGTATCTTTAATCACAAGGATGTTACTACACTGTGGGTTACACCTTAACCCCATGAAATGTCAACACCCTTTTACTTTGTTAAAATGAGTTTATAGCCTGGAGCTGTATGCAAAGCTGCTCTGGGGGCCCCATCTCACACCCTTCCATTTGCAAATGGATTTGTAGAAAGCCAGAAAACTTTCACTGGATGGTTTCTAACAGCAATTCCAACCTCCAGGCAGAGCTCAGACAGACTCCCTGTGACCCTGGCCACCTGAGGGGAGTAAGTCTTGCCTCAAGTTTTCTCTCATTATTTCAACAAGTGCCAAATAGGTGACATTCCTGAGCCAAGCCTGCTGCCCTCACAGTCTTTGCCAGGCTTTTGACAACCAGTGTAATGCATCCAACAGGTTTACAAGGTTTGGCACCTGAGAGGATGCTCTTTATGGGATGCTCTCCAAACCCACGTGTATATCTTACTAAAACATAAGAACACAACTAAGGGAGTTCAACTGGTGCCACTGGCTTTACCTTTCCACGAAAACCAAACTGTAGAGGCAGTGAGATATTCAGCTTCATCAATAAGATCAAGGCAACACTTAGATATAAAGAAGCACAATTAAAGAGTTCAGACCTTGGATTGCTGCCCGTGGAGCAGGCATTCTCTGAGAGTTCCACAGACCAATTGTCAAATATAGCCAAAGTTGAACACAGAGAGGGCCTGTGCTGTTGACAGTTGTGTGGAGAAAGCAGTTCTGCTGGTGGATCCTTGTCTCCTTCCTCCACAACACATGGAATACAGTCACTATTTCACTTCCCCTCTCCATCCTTCATTTACAACCACCCCACAATCGATCCTGAAAAACACACCGTTTACAAGTGCTCTTGTGAAAGAAAGTTCTGACAGCTTCCAAATCTCAGTGTATTGTTCAGTGAGCATCTGGTGAAGCACAAGTTAAATATGACAGAGTCCATTTCTGAATTACAAAAGGATATTTTCTTTTTTTTTTTTTTTCTTTTTATCATAAATGAACTGGGGTGGACCTCGAAAAGCAGCAGCCTCTGAAAGCAAGCTGAAGTATCTGTGAAAGGAAAGGCTCTTGGCTTCTTTCAACCAAGGCCAACAGCTACAAGAAGCAGTTTTCAAGAGGCCCAGGTGAAGGTTTTCTTCAGCCAGCTGCACACCCCGAGGTGCATCCTCCCCTCCCCCACCCCTGCTACGCGCCCATCAGCATCCCCATGAAATCGGACCCGTTCTGGATGGTGATGGGAGCTCCAGCACTGTTGTCCACGAATATGGAGGTGTACTGGCCAGCCTGCAGGGAAAAGGAAAGGAGGTTACCTGAAGATAACTGAGCAAAAGCCTGGAGAGGGGCTGTTTCCAAAGGCCTGGAGTGAAAAGACAAGGGGCAATGGTTTGAAAGGAGAAAGGAGTGGATTGAGATGAGAACTAAGGCAGAAGTTCTTTCCCAGCAGAGTGGTGGACACTGGAACAGGTTGCCCAGGGAGGTGGGTGAGGCCCCATCCCTGGACACATTCCAAGTGAGGCTTGAGGAGGCTCTGAGCAACCTGCTCTAGTTGCAGATGTCCCTGCTCTCAGCAGGGGGTTGGACTGGATGAGCTCTAGAGGCCCCTTCCAAATCAGACATTTCTATGATTCTACACCTAGAGCATCATCCCAGTGTAAAAGGATTTAAAAAAAGCATCTCACTACCAGAAGTAAGCACAGGAGCCTCCTGCCTTTTCCTGTGACTCACAGAATAGTTATGGTTGGAAAAGACCACCTAGATCACCTAGGCTCCTGGGAATGGGATCTGACCAACCACTTTCACTGCAGCTTTGGCTTGGTGGAAGAAGTCTTCTGTAGTGAAACTGTAACTAGATCCTTACTGCACTAACACCTTTTTGGGACACCAGGTCATCTCTGCTTCAGGTTGCCTTCTAGGAAATGGGAAACACTCTTCCCATCTCGACAATGCAAAGAGAGATTTGAGAAAGAAAAATATTTACTGTTGTTTTGTCAAGGGGAAGATTAAGATGTGGCTTAAGATCAGACCATGCAACACAAGTCTGGCTCCTCTTCCTGCCACAGATCCTCTTTAGTCAGCCCAGGTAAGGCATTTAACTTCAATTTATCTTAGAAAGAAGGATAATAAAAGCTTCCCCACCTCTGGTGAGAATTCAGCCTTGCCAGTAAATAACTCCCCAGTGCAGCACTTCCCAGTCTGCATGGACTTACCTGAAGCTGCAGGAGGCCATGTACATAGATAGTGAAGATTTTGCTGTTACTTTCCAGACCAGCAATGACTTCCAAAGACCTAAAGAGTAGCAAAAGAAAAATAATCAAGTTCAACACCTAAGGCAGTCACAACAGTTGCATGTGGAATGATAATAGTCTCTAGAAATTGGACCTGGTGGTTCTAGTGCCCATCTGCACTAAAGCACTGTTCTTTTCTGATATCATGTTCCCCGCAAGGTGAGGAGAGCTGTTCTCTGTGGCACCCTCTGTTTACAGAACTCTGACTCAGCTTCTTTGTACAGGATTCAGGGTGGAAGGAGGTTCTTGAGACATCAACAACCAGAATAACCCATGGAAGCTCATTTCCAAAGCAATATGAAAGCACAGAATTCCATGCCTGGCTGGTTCTGAAATCTGCCCAGCCAGTGGCAGCAGATCTAGTTGTTTTCCCAAGAAAACCAACCCTTTTCCTCCCTTTTTTTTTTCCATGAGGTGATGGTGACAAAACCCAGCAAGTGCAAACGCGCTGTTTCCAGCCCCCTTGCAAGGAAAGAATAATCTGCATAATGCAGGGGCAATTTGGCCCAGCAGGAGCAAGCCACTTGGCACCACCTTGGCTGAAGAGCTCAGTCTGTGTGTCATATCCTGCCAAAAGCCTACCCTGGGTGGGAACTTCCCACCATTAATCTCTTCTACTCCAACTGTCTCCTTGCCTCCGAGTTTCCATCTCTCTCAGCCGAAAGCCCCCAGGGCTCTTTCAGCTCCCTCAAAAGAATGACTGTGTGGCTGACATCCCCAGGAAATTCCACAAGCACAGGTAGCAGCTCAGCCTATGCCAGCAGAATGTCTGTCCAGACAGGTTCCCATCCCTCCACCCATCTTCTTACCATGCCACAGACCAGCCACACTCTCACCCACCGTAGGAGAGATGTCTCTGCCAGAGCCAGTGCTGACTCTGCTTTACTCCCACTGCTCTCCAGCTCCCTCAACTCAGGACAGCCTTGCAGGACAACCAGTTGTAAATTGTGACCCTGGGCAACTGATGAAAACTCAAGAGTCAGACATCAGAGGGATTTATCTAAATGATTAACGTCTGGGTCAGTTCTGTCTTAGAAAAAAACCCAGTTCTTACTGTTACTGTTCTTTGGAGACTGTAGCTATAAATTCTTCAGCTGGCAAGTTAACCTTAAAACACCCCAATAAACCTGCCTGGGTTGTATGTGACAAAGATGTTGCTCACACAGCTAGAACCAGAACAGTTTTCTAGGAGTTTTCAGCTAAGAAAACCTGCAGTGAGGAAGACACAGTAGTTTCCATGGCCCACAGGGAGGCTTCCTAATGAGATAACTCTTGTGCTTTCATTTATCAGAACAAGGAAGTTGGACTAAAGTTTTGAGTGAAGGCAATCAGAGAATGACAACCATTCTTCAGGAATATTGCAGCAAGGTTGACTGAATGGACAGCAGAGAGAGACACAGTCAGACACTGTCCTTGGAGATCATAGATAGAAGTGACCTTTCAAGAAGAAAAGACTGTTGTGGGGGTTTTTTCACCTACAACAAAACACCAGTGCTGGAAGAGCTGTGGGCAGAGCAGAGGAATCTGCACAGCCCTGTACAGACATTTTTCCTCCAGGACACCGGCTGAACAGCAAGCAGAGGTGGTGGCCACTGTGCAAGCAGCATTGCCCTCTGCTGGGTGCAACTCAGCCCAGCCCAGGGGCTCTCCAGCCCCTTCGTCCAAGCAGAGCTTGCCAAACTCCTCCTGAGCAAGCACCTTCTCTGAGACACGGGCTGCAGCTGGAAGGGTGACAGGAGCACAACAAAGGAGAGCAGCCACCAGTATGCTGATAGCATAGGGAGGAACACCTAAGGTTGCCGTGGCATTTTGCTCATGGATTCCACTTTATGCCTCAGGACCCATTCACCTCGGTTTTCGACCTATTTATTCTCCTAGTCACTCCAGCACTTCCACAGCAACATGAGGGAGGTGCTGTGGATCCCCACAGGATGCAGCTGAAATTATAAAAATTGAGGTAACCAACTCTGGTGCAAAATCAAAGCCTTTCTCTCACTCTGTATATGAAGATAGCTGAGCATTCAGGAGGGTCAGCTGCAGCCAGTTGCAGCCAACTTCATTCACAGCTCTCCCAACATATGCACTGTTTAGAGTAATTAGCACTGAAAGGTTAAAAATCAGAAATAAAAGAAACCCACAACATATTATAATGTAAGGTCCAGATAGAATCACTCCTGAAAAGTTCCACAAGCGTTTATCACATGAAATCCACTGTTGGTACACCCAGTTTCCACAGCTGGTGGAAAGACTTGGTCCATAGTTTCCAAGACAGCAGTGCAGTGACTCACGTGTATCTGTGGCACAGGGACTCGATGCAGATCAACACTCGGACGTTATCTCTGGCTCGGAGCTGGACTTTACTCTTCAACTCACTGTGGTCTGGGGAAAGCCACAGAAGAAATAAAAACACTTGAACAACAGAGCAGACCAGCAGGTGCCAATGTTTGGCTTAACAGAGACATCAGAGTCATTAAGATTGGAAAAGACCTCCAAGATCATCAAAGTCCAACCGTCTACCCAACATTATCGTGACCACTAAACCATGTCCTGAGGTGCCATATCTACATGTGTTTTGAACACCTCCCTAGGCAAGCTCCATCAGCAGCCTTGTGACTTCTGTGTTGGCTTTGCATGGCAAGGTCTGGGGGAAGGGGTGCAGGGATGGTTTCTGTGAGAAGCTGCTAGAAGCTTTCACTATGCCAGATTGAGCCAGTGCCAGCCAGCTCCAAAATGGACCTGCTGCTGGCCAAGGCCAGCCCATCAGTGACAGCAGTACAGCCTCTGAGATAACATATTATCCTTACCACAAGAGTGGTGGACACTGGAACAGGTTGCCCAGGGAGGTGGGTGAGGCCCCATCCCTGGACACATTCCAAGTGAGGCTTGAGGAGGCTCTGAGCAACCTGCTCTAGTTGCAGATGTCCCTGCTCTCAGCAGGGGGTTGGACTGGATGAGCTCTAGAGGTCCCTTTCAACCCAGACATCTCTAGGATTCTATGATATTAAAGAATGAGTGTAGAATGGTTTGGTTTGCACAGAGCAGCCTGCTGTGGCTGTCAGCCTATGAAAGTACCCAGGACAGAGGTTTAGGTCATGACACCAAAGGGGCAGCTCATTGCAACGACCCAGGACCCCTTCCTACACCTCTCAAGAGGTACAGAGAGGTTTCTGTGGACACTACTCACCAACGTGGACGTTGGCTGAAAACTGGTAGATGCCAGACACGGGTGCTGTGAAACGTCCTGTCGCCAGGTTTAACCCCGTCCCCCGCAGAAAAGCTCCTTTGGCCAGAGGCTGCAAGATAAGCAAAGTAGACCCTGAACAAGTCCCCAGCACTCCTAACAGTTCCCTCTGCCCAGGACAGTGAACAAGCTTATGTGTTTGAGAACAGAAATGGGAAAAAAAATGCTAGTCTACTGCCTTATCTCCTGGGAACAGCCAGGAGATGGACTCACTCTCAGCACTGGATGCCCACAAAAGGGAAAATGCTCAGAATAAGACACAGAGGTGCCTGTTCACTCACTGCTGAACTCTCCTAACTTCGACTGTGCTCACTGCATCCCTGTGTTCTGCTGGTCCTGGTGGCCTTCAACCTCCACAGAGGTTTGGATACTCAACATCTCCCATTATTTGAGTCAAGAGGTCCCTATGAAGATTTTCTAGATGGGGCCAAGCAGTGTCCTCAGGCTTAAAAACCTGTGATTTTACACACTGGTTTTGTGATACAAGTACAGAGGCAACACTTAGCTGGGTCTCCAGAGGTTTTCTAACTGCTTTAGGTCTAAGTCTAAGGCTTTGAAACTAGTAAAGAATAACTGCTTGGATTCTTACAGATTCCACTTTTAGCATCATTTTATTCCAGCCTTAGGTTCTCCAACAGGCAAACCCCTAGTAAACTAGCAGGCAGCTTCTCCTCGTGGCAAGGAAGAAGTCTTAAGTCAAACTCGCAGCAGATTATCTGACTCAGACTAAAATAAACTCTGGGAGAAATGTTTACTGTTTGTTTTGGCCTGGATTGATATGGATTTGGCTAGAGCTGGGGAGGAGCAGGAGTGGCTTCAATGGGCCAAGAAAGCACATTAGTCAGACTCTGCTTCCACCGCAAGGGCGTTTTGTGCAACGTGAGTGATGGGTCTTACAGGACAGAGAGGGTCACATCTGACTCTGCTGTGTGCCCAGAATGGGCACAAATGTGCTGCTGAGCACCCCCCACCAACCCTATGCTTGAGCAGACTTGGCAGGTGAAGGGGCTTTGAGACACACAGAGCACAGTTGCAGCAGCAGTGCCCCAGGTGCCAGCACACCATAGAAGCAGAGGGACACCTTTCTCTAGTGCCAAAGAGCAGGGAATTGCCTCCCATTCAGTGTCATCCCTGCCAGAAACCAGCACCTTTCACACTGCAGGGTAGGAACCATTTCCCCCCCCCCCCCCAATTTTCTTTTTGAAAGGAAGTAAAGCTGCAAATATTTGGGTCTGATGGTTTTTGTTTAGAGAGTCGGGGGTGAAATGACTAACCTGCCTTTATGCAGCAAATCCCAGGCAAGGCTCACACAGGGGTAATCCCCAGTCCTTGTTTACCAAGATCCAAGCTGTCATGTTAAAATTTCACCAAACTTTACTTATCCATGGATAAGGTGGTCAAAATACAGCCATGTGCAACAGCAGTGGCATTTCTGATAAGATACCATGAGTATCATGGAAAAAGAGCAATAATGAACTGCAGGCCAGCATCATACCATGGTTTCTAGGTCTCTGTGTTTATCAGACACACTGATGGGTGCCTATGTGCACATATATAGGCACGAAAGGAGCTCTGTTTTCTTTATGCACAGGGGGAATGTAGCAGCTAACTTATCAGCAAGGACTCCAGAAGGAGATTGGTTCCTTTCTTACACTGTCACTACACTATCATTTTTGGTAAATGCTAGGTTGGATTTACCTCACTGAAAGAGCAGATCCAAGCCCTGGTATGTGCAAAACTGTGCTCCACAGTTAATTCATTCCTTTCTAGTTACAGCTATTAGCAGAATCAGCAGCATCATTCCAAAACCACTGAGTTTGGAAGGCAATTTTAGGCACCAGTAAATTATCACTGATAAAACTTTCCTGTTTCTTCATGCCCTCTGTAGCTTTGTTATTCTTTTGCTTATAGAAGTAGACAATGCAGGGAGAGGTTCCCTGGGCAAAATATCCCACTAAACCCCACGTCACCTGGAGCTCCCTGCTGCACTTGCTGCCCAACAGCAGGGTGCTCACCCAGCTGCTCCCCAGGCTGCAGGGGTTTCTACCAGAGAAACCAACTCCTTCCACATAGTTCTCTCAGTCAGCAGACCTCAAGCACACAAAGAAGTTAGTGCCTGGCCATTCTGTACAGACCAAGGTCAGCTTCTCTGCCTCAGGTGATCTCCCATCCCCACATCTGCCCCATACACTCCACTCTCCAGAGTCCAGAACTCATGGGCTGTTTCTCAGCACAGGTTCTTTCCACTCTCTCAGAATGCTTTGGGTAAGGGCCAAAGCCAGGAGTTAGAGTCAACCCCCATCATCTCACTGAGAAGTATCAAACTGCTGGATTCTTCACTCTATTAAACTCCCAGAGTGAAGGGAGGGGAATTCTCTCTCTCTCTCTCCCTCTTGGACTGTTTCAAGACAATGTTTTCATCTTTGCAAGAGCATCCACTCTTTCCCTCCCTGCTAAATTCCCCTATATCAGAGCACAAGCTAAAACCAGACACTTCTTGTCCCAAAGCTGAAATCAAAGGCTGGCACCCAGAGCCCTGCCAGCCCTCCCACATCATCTTCAGGGCCAGGAGCAATTAGAAAGAAGCTGGGCATATGATAACAAAGCATGGGAAGCATCAGCCTACGCACTGATTGCTGAGATGTCTTTATTCACATTTTCCCTCCTAATTAATGAGGCAGCAGATCTCTCTAGCCCTGCCCACACTTCAAGTACAATCTTGCCTCTGTGCCAGCACCCATAGTGCTGTCAAACCAGGCTTCCACAAGTGTAACTGGGAGAGAGCCAGGAAAGCACCCTATTTAGAGCAACCACTGCCTCTGTGAGAAGTCCTCACAGCAGAACTACTCCATGGGAAAGGATCTGCTAGGTAGGATTCTTTAGAAACAGCTTGCTTGTAACCATGCCTACAATGCCCTACAGCACCCCATGATGCTGTGCCTGCCATTATAACCTGGCTCTAATGAAATTATACAGGCAGCTTTTATCAGTCTTCTAGAAAACATTATGTAAAGAACTTGAAGATCAGGACTGGGCCATCTAACAAAATGATGGCTCTTATTTGGGCTCAAAAACCTATAACCCTCCTAACCAACCTATAATGGCTCCAGACACTTCTCTGTATCTGAAGGTTACTCTGGAATTAAACAGAGTGTTCACTGAAAAAAAAACAAACCACAAAAAAACCAGATCCTCCAACTAATGCCAAATGGACAAGTCTTTCTCCACCATTAACTAAATAAAAACACTGTTGTTTGGCCCTGTGAGGCAGCCCTCTCTTGCACAGACCTGTTAGAACTCCAGTAAGAACTGTCATGAGATTCAGCTGGGCTGCAAGAGAGGTTTGTCAGGAAGAAGAGGACTCAAAGCTAACTGTCCATCTCACTGTAGTTGAGCTTCTGTGCTGAAATCACTGTAGGAGATCCTACTTCTGTCAGTCACCAAAAAGGTAGCACTATATTCATAGCATCCAAGCCTGAGATGAGCTTCTGGGATTAGCCTGCCCTTTCAGGGAACACCTTTACCTACAGAGCCACTGAGCAGCTCTGCAGAGCAGGGGAACTACAGCTGATCTACCCACAAGAGCCACTGTGGAGCCTGCTGCACAGGTTCAGTCCATAATCCCTTCTCACCGACTGGAAGTTCTGAAGTTCTACCAGGGTCTTCTTGTCTACAACGACTTGTCCTTTTAGCTTGCAGTGAAATGCCTCCTCTACACGTCTGTGGGGTGAAACTTCCTCCAGGGAGAGCAGGAGTGGAGGCAGCTGGCTAGGATGGGCTGAAATAGCCAGGGATGCTCGACGCTCAATGGCTTCTGAGGAAAAAAAATGGGACAAAATACAGGAAAACAAAGACTTAACTCAAGAGCCTGGTCTGTGAAGCCATTAGTTGTGTGATTAGACTTCACTTAGCTCTTCAACTTGAAGTAAGAAGCACTGGGGAAACATGTTTTCAAATTGTTGATTGCCAGATAGGGGGACACTTGAAGGCAAACATTTGCAAAGCCAGTTCTTTATTTGCCATGGTGCTTACCAAAAGAAGCAGAACACGAAAGCACAAAACTCTCACAGTCTTTACCTTTTAGTATCTCCTTAAACTCCTGCAGAAGGACTTCTCGGGTGACTTCAGCACCAGGTGCTCCTGGAGGTCCCTGGGGACCAGGAGGTCCTGGGGGCCCAACAAGGCCACGCTAAGGAAGCAACCAAAGAAAAACGTGTGAATTAGAACCAGGAAACTGCACTGACAGACCAAAAATTCAGCCATCAGACAGTTCTACAGGGCTGTCAGCCACGTGAGCAGCTTCCTCCACTCTCAGTTCAACTACAGACCTGGTGCAGTAAATAAATCTTCAACTGTCTCTCCAGCCAGCTGTGGATTCCAGCACTTGGAATCTCCTCCTGGCTTTATGAGGGAGGATAAACTTTGCTCAGGTAAACACTCACTGCTTCTTCAGTACCTATATACAGTGTGCAGCACAACAGGCACAAGGCTGTTTGCTGCTTCTGTATCTTCTCATAACACCTTTAAGCTTCTTGTTCTGCCTATTCCCTAAGGAGAGGAGCCATCTAGACACACTTTACACTATTAATACGTATTGCTCAGGCATCATGATTACATACAGGAATGCTTGGTGTGACAGTAGAGCTCTCAGAAAACAAACAACCTGGAAAGAAGCTTGGTCACACATGTATGAGAGCTTTAAGGTAGTAGTTGGTGCTTGTGACAGTGTTGATCAGTGGTATTTTGATGGGTATTGCTCCCAGGGAGTTCCTGTTTCCTCAGCTAATCTGCAGGGAAACCCTCCTGCCTACCAGCTCATGGGGAAACAGAAGGAAATAATTAAAAGCATTCAAGATTGTCTGAGCAGCAGATTAAAATTGCACACATGATCAAGCACCACTCAGGAGATGATTGGTAATCCATTGACTTGAAAGAAATGACTTGTCCACACCTCGAATAATCTATCCTTCGATATACTTGAATTTTATCTAGAGGACAAAAAAAATGTTGATTTTATTTCTCAAACAAAAGAGACCCAGGCCATGAAGCAGCTGCTTGAAACAAAAAGGAATGTTGACAGTGGAATTCACACACCTTTTTTTGACAAAACATACAGCACTTATTGCCTCCAGCTTCTCCAAAACACTTGGGGAAAAAGCAGCAACCCCAAAATACTTTGGGAACAGCAGCAACTGAAAAAGCAGGACGCTCTGAGTGGGGAAGGCAAAAGCTGGAGCACACACCACCTTGTGTATCAGCAGGAGAGAGGGAAGACACAGTGCACATTTATTAGCTGAGGGCAATCTAACAAGAACCTACTAGTTTCTTGTCCTTCCCTTTGCATCTCCTCTTGGAGGTGTTGCCGTCGTCCGGGCGGTGAACGAAGGAGATCCAGGTCCGCCGTGGGTCTGTGATTCGTGGGTCTGGGGACTCGAGGATCTGAAGAGAAATAAAAACAAAGGCTGATATTTAGAGGTGAAAAGGTGCAGAGTTTACAGACCAGGAAGTCTGCTGCCTGAACCTCATCCTTGATCCAAACCCACTGCCTTTGGGAAGACATTGAAGGGGAGACGAAATGGGATGGAATGGTTCTGTAACATGCAATGCAGTTATTATCCATTATCCAGCAGGGTAGCACTTCAGCCTGAGATTAGTATCTATGAATCTATGAAATGAATCTATGAGTTCTGACATGTATGGAAGATTCCAGCCTTTCAAAGAGTCCCATTCTCTGCTGTAAGGGGCAAGAGCTGGGAGCCAGTCAGTTTCAGAGACCTCTCTCAAGGCTGCTGAGGTTCTCAGCCCTCTGACAGTCCTCATAAGTGCCATGGAAAACCTGCCCAGATGCCAGAGATTGTTCACCACCAGCATCTGGCATTTATCAGTTGGATCAATGAGGCAATACAGGGAGATGAAAATGTACAGAAAACCTTGAAATGCCCCATAGATTTCATATTACAGGCTGTAGAGTGACAAATGTGCACATAGGAAAAAAATGATCAACTCACGAGGAAGAACAAAGTCCATGTCTGATCACAGAACAAATTTAACTACCTTGCCCATTCCTCTGTTCTGGAAATATATTGTAGCCATGGGGAAAATATCTAGAGAAGCTTTGACATGACAGTGCCATCACAGTGAGGATCAAAGCACAGGTTTCATGCCCCATGCTTAAGTATTCAGACTCATCAATGAAAAAAAAAAAAGAGAGGAAAAACTGCAATGAACACTTAAAAATGTTTAAAACAAACAAATAAACTGAAGCCCCACCCTATGCTTCATGTCAACTTTTGGAATTGATTCAAGAAAGCTGTTTTTTCTTCTCTTGGTGAGACAGAACAGGTAGAGATCAAAATTCCAGCAGGAAAGCAACACAAGACTGTGTCAGGTCAAATGGCATTTGAAATGATTCCTAAGCCATTACAAGGTCAGGTGAATCAATATTGATCTATCCCCAATTCAGGGGGAAGGAAACAAGATGGGTGTGGAAAAAGCAGTGAAGCAAAGCAAGTCAAGAGTGCACCTTTCAGATCTGAAAGTGTCTGCCCCTGGGTGTGAAGCTCCTGCTGGTCTGTCAGCACCAACCAGTGACACTGGAGCAGTGACCCTGCAGGTGCCAAGCTGGAAAACACCTCATTGACTGGCTCACTCATCTCCAGGAAGCACTTGCCACTTCTCAGACAACCTTCCTGAGTTTTCATAACATTTCTAGCACCACTTATCACCATGAATCACCTTCCATCACATGTAGGAAACAGCCTCTGGAGTGCTGATGGAGAGCTGAGGGGTCTGGAACTGCAGCACACAGCACTGCCTGACAGCAGCAGGAATTGGACAGAGGGTTGCAAATCGGGGATAGAAAAATCAAGAGGAGGAAAGGCCACAGTCGGTGTGATCTGCTGTGCAAAATCCAGGCAGCATAACTGATTTCAAACTGAAATCTTAGAAGTCAGCTGCTGTTCCAGCTTGAGGTTACAAGGAATGTTGGTGCTCCTGAGCTGATGCAGAGCCTGGAAAGCTCACTCTCTGGCAGGCATCCAGGCACATGGGTGTAGTACAAGGCACTTGTCAATAGATTTTCTGAGCTGCTGTGATCACAACCACTTATTTCAACCAGCTTTGGCCACCAAACCATTTACAAACCAGCAGAAGCTCCCCAGAAATCAGATGTGTGGTGAGCTGAGCAAGCATATTTGTTAAGCATGCAGCTCAAACTCTATGAGGCCAACTTGATCTTCTCTATTCTGCAAATCATCTCAGGTGATTTTTCTGCTCAGGCACAACCCACAGGGAGCTCTGCTCCTTCTCCTCTCCTCCAGACAGGTGCCTGCAGAGCTGGTGTCTGTGCTCACAGCCAAGGCAAGGCTACCCTGAGACCTGTCACTGTATCATTCTCCATTCTCCTGCAGCTCATTCAAGCTAGAGTTGTGGTTCTGCACACTCCCCTCAATGCTCAAATTTAGCTTGTATCACAAACAAAAGCAAGATAAACTCTTTGTAACAATCTAGTTCATTATTTCTGTACCAAAATCAGACTTGGACAACCTTTTTATGTTTATAATCACATGTACAGCCAGATGCAAATTGGATGCTCAGTCAAAGGGTTCTAGTAGGTTGCTTTAGCTGAATTATAATTTACTTTAGTACTTAGAGCACCTAGGACTTAAAGAGCTTTCCAGAATTCCATTAGAAAGTGATGTAAATGGAGCACCATAGGAAATCCCAGATATTGTGAGATTAGTCACTTCACTAGAACATGATCATTTTCCCACAGGTTGTTTGACCTCAGTTTTTTTTCTAAGCATAAGAAAGAAGCCAAAGATGGGCTGAGAAGTTCCTTTGGTGCAAAATTCTCCATCTACTCCAATATGTGAATATCAAGTCTAGAGGGAAATGCTCATCAGGTTTGCACCAGTCCTTAGAACAGTGCACAAGATTCAGCTGATTTTTCCAACAAACATGGAATTTTTGCAGAAGAAAACAGCTGGGTGCAGCACACCTGAGGTCACCTCTGCAGAAAATTGGGTTTATGAGCATTGCAGTTGACAAAGCTCATAAGTATTGTAAAAGGTAAAAGCTTCCCCATGCTTTGCCCCAAGCAAGCAGAGATCTTTCTGTCCCAGTGACTGGGGCTGACAGGGTTGTGGTAAAGCTGCAGTGCATTCACATAACAGAAGGAAGCAACGTATTAATAGAAGCACCCAGCTCGGGTAGGATGGAGCATTCCCTCAGTGCTCTAACAGAAGCCAGAGAAAGAACAGCTGGGTTGCAGAGAAAAGGAAAATCAAGTCAGTCTGTCCCTCAAGAAGTGCTGGCTCATGTGGCAGGAACTCAGAAGTGCAGTCTCCAGAATACAGCAAACACAAGAGCAGAGTCATAGGAACTGGGATGTGGCATTTGCTGCAGCTGGGAAAGAGGCTATTCAAATATCCCTGATTTCCACCAGGCTCCAAGACGGGCAGAAACTCCCCTCCAGTGCAAAAATGGGGAAACAGGCCAGCTAGAAGCAGAAGCCAGCAATCACAGGCAGGCTCTGACCATTAACTGTGAAGACAAACAGATGTCCTCAGCCCTTCTGGAGCTCCAGCTGTGAAGAAACAGGCCAGAGCAGACATCTTGTCAGGGAATAATAATAAAAAAAGAAATCCAGATGGCACATCCCAGAAAAACAAATTAAAAACTCCTCAAGATTATCAAAAAAATAGTAAAAAAAATCCCATACCTCTCCAGTGGCTTGCTTGAATTACAGATCCCTCTACAAGACAGTCATGGCACTCCCCAGTTTCTCCAGCACAAGGATGATTGACAGTTAAAATGAATGTTCCATCCTTGTGGTATTATTATTTAATTACTATGGCATGCATGAGCAATCCCAGCAATAAGCATGCAAGCCTCTATTTTTCTTGGCAGCAGCAGCCTCCAGCAGCCAGAGAGATCTTGCAGCCAACTCAGGTATCACAGAGCAACCCTGGAATCCCAGCAAAGGGGACTCATCCTTCCTGGGGTGCTGTTTGCACAGCAAAGCCAACCTGCAGGAGTCAGGAGGAATCCTGGTGTTAACTCCAGTGGAATCAGGCTTCCTCCTGCACACTCAAAGCAGGACCTCCCAACATCAACAGAAGCCTTGCCAGCAATTTTTAATGACCTTTCAATCAGGTCCTTTAGTGTTGCTTTGCAACCCGAATACAATGACACCTATCCCTTCAGAACCAGATTGTGACACTGCTGAGAAATGAGCCCAGTCCCTCCCTAACCTCTCTCACAAGAGAAGAGAAGCTGAGCTGGAATCCAGGCTGCTCTACAGAAGCAGAACCTGTGGTTCTTTCTGGCTCTGCCTCCCAGAACAGCACACACTGCCCAGAGACACACACAGTCCCCAGCCAAGACTCAGCCAGCATAGGAGGAACTAGCAGCAGAAATCTACAGTCAGGCAGCAGAGTTTGGATCCTGAGAAATTGCTGAACTGCAGCTGAACTGCCCTGAAATTCCAGGATGCTGGGATCCACTCTGCATCTCTGCTAAAAAGCAAAGGGAAATGGACAGAAGGAGTTTCAGAGTGGGGCTGAATAAAAGCAAAGAGTCAACTCTACCTGTGAGCAAGTCTGTACACCTAAAAACATCTCCGAGTGTTCTCAGGCACATTTAGGCATTTCTCAGGGTGGGTCTGAATGGAAAGTAAGCCTGAAAAGGTTACAGTTGAAAGCAGACAGCATCTTTTCCACCTGCAATTAGTCAGAGCTGTGTGCCCAAGAACATACAGCTAAGCATTGCCTAACAGTTAAGCAGTTGCCAAACAAAAAAATGGGCCTGACAAAGCATTGTAGTTATCTTAATCCACAAATTTCCATGTTGTTGCAGCTGATTTACCAGAGTGTAAATGTATTTGTCACCTTCATTATGAAATCAGGAGCAAATACTTTATTTCAGTAGTGTATTTTACTTGGAACAGGTTAAAAAGTGACAGAACTCTTTCTTTTTTTTTTTTTTCATTTAGCATGAAAAATCCTATTTCAGCTGCTAACAACTCCTGGTTATACACACTCTTGGTTATTAATGAGATGTAAAACCAAGGTCCTGACCACTTGTGGTTTTCACAGACCTCTTAAGAATTTTCCCCAGAGCAGAAGCATCAGGTTTGGTATCAGCCAAATCCGAAACAGAATTCCTACCTAAATTTTCTCTGTGTTGCATGGCTAAAAAATTCTACTTTGCTCCTCTAAACAGCTAGCTCAAAAATCCCCAACCTTCTCTCCCCCTTAAACGAAAACTGACTTGGGTGGTATCACCCCTAATGAGTTTAGTGACTCTGATAGAACAGGTCGTGTTAGCCAGAGCTACTCAGGGTAAGAAAACGAGCTGGGGTTTCTTGCTGAGTGGTGTCAGGAGAGCTCTGTCATTAGGGATGCCACCAAAAAAAAGCTGAGGAACTGAAAAGTGATGAATTATTTGATGTGCTGAGTCAGGTGTATGAATCCAACATCATTTTACATGGGCCACAAGGAATTGCTCAGAAGCTTGTTGTTTGTTACTGCCCTTGTTGTTCATAAGAAGCCAGAGCAAGACTGGCAGTGACTGAAACAAAAAGTGAAAGATAGCATCATCTGCTACAGACAGCTCACAGTCCAGGCTTTCCCCTGGCTTTAACACCAGTTTAATGAGGAAAAGTCCTTCTGGGCCTGATGTGTAATCCTACATTTCAGGCTGAGACTGAAATCTCTATACAGAGGAGGAATACAATCTGTGTGATGTCATTGAATCAGCTGCTGGTTTCAACTGGAAGCAAAAGGCACCAAAGAAATAGTTGAAGCAATAAACCAGGTAGACTTAGCCCTAGATATCTGTCAGAGATAAAAAGATCAGAAAGGAAATAAATTTTCAAGGGCTCCTTGGCTACACAGTGGGTAGCTAAATAAAAAACATTATACTATTTCTTGCAGAAATTCCAGTGAAGGTAAAATCCTTTTGACCTGAAATCATCCCTGAAATTTCACCAGGACACTGAGTCAATAGCTTTCCCCAGGTTATCAAGCTGCCTTTGAGCTGCTTACTGAACCCCAAAAAGCAGCTCACATCACAGCTGAAGTTGGAAGGGATATCCACAGATTATCCCATTCAACACCCCTTGCTCCAAGCAGGTGAACCTGAGCAGGTTACTCTGGACCACGGGCAGTCAGGTTTTGACTGACTCCAAGAATGGAGACTCCACAAGCATTTTCCAGTGTTTGACCATCCTCACAGTAAAGAAGTATTTTTTCCAAGTCATATTTCAACTTGTACCCAGTGCCTCTTGTCCTTTCCCTGGGCACTAAGAGTCTGGCTGCATCTTAATCCTTTCTCCTCGTGTTATCTCCTGATGAGTGCCAGCCCTGGACAGCCAGTGGACAATCCACTGCTGCTGGACCCCTGGGAGTGTAACACCACAGCTTGCAAGATGTGATCTCTGCCTGGAAAGGGGCAGGCAAGTCTGGCAAGTGGCAGCCATGGGTACTCAGCCACACAAAGCAAGATCCAGCAGATGGAAACCTCTACATCCATCAGCCACGTTCTGCTCTCTGCTTCAGAGAAGAAAACTCAAGTGTGCTTGGCAAGCACATCAACACTGACAGCAACTCAGCAAAGATAAGACTGGAGAAAAATGAAGAAAAATAAAAATTCAAGACACAACACACTTACTATTTCCTTGGAAATACTGGATTTATCAGGCCCCTTGAGATTTCTGCTTCCCCGTTTTAGGGTAGAGGCTTCACCACATGACTCATGCACTGTGAATGTTAAAGGGGAGTTTTCTCCACTCCTAATTGAAAAGTACTCCCAAGAGAAATTTGTCCCAAGTTGTTCTGCTTAATTAGAAGGAAAACACATCTACCTTTTTAACAGTGTGAATAAAAATAGCTACTCTCAGCTAATATTTCATTCCCTGCTCATTCTGCTTTGATAAACCTACCAGCTGGCCACAGAGTTGTCCAAGGTAAACACAGCCTTCATTTTTACTGCACAAGGCCAGAAAAATTCCACCTTGCCTGTTATGTGTTGTAAAGAAATAAAATGGGCTGTTGCTCTTGTTTCATTTCCCTGTGCAGAGCATCCTTTCAGGAAAAACCACTGTTCACAGGGGTGCCTTCAAGGCTCAGAGAGATCAGTCTTCCACAGAGAACTGCTTTCAACCTTCCCTTTAGCTTGACAGGTTAGGTAAGGACTTGACTCCTTCCTTCAGTGAACATTAACTGTGATGCTCTGTTGTGAACAGCAACTGTCATTTACCTCAGAAACAAGGGCAGCTCTTAAGCATTACATTTATAGTTTGTGTAAAACAACCCCTTAGCTTGTGCAGGTGCTATATAAATACAAAACAACACAGATATTTAGAAGCAAAACTCACTAAGAGCCTGGACTTCAACCTCAAATTCCAAGGAGAAAAAGTTCACGCTGCAAAATCTGGGAGTGGATCTCGAGCAGAGCTCATAAGCATTTACATCAAAGATTTGGTTTCATCCTACCCTTATTAAAGAGAACCTGCCTTCCCTGGCCTTGCCAGCTCTTACTGCAGCCAAACCTTTGCCATGGATATTTTAAAAGCAAAGTATTTCAACACAGAAACTGCTGCTTCCAAACAATGTCTGCTTTAATGAATGCCCACTAGCCTCCGAAGGAGCACTGTGTTTCTTCCAACAACAACATTATGTATGGCTGTACCAAAAGTACCCAGGTCCAGGTTCTGCTGGTTTTTGCCATCAGAACATATTCTGCTGATGGTCCAATAAATTTCACGTCGAGCCCAATTAATTCCAGAACAGACTGAAATGCAGTTGCACCAGATCAGTTGTATCTGGCCCCTTTTGCAAGAGCAGCACGAAGCAGGTCTAGAGAGAGGAGAAGAAAGTGATTGATTATAAGCACCTTGAGAATTAAGCATGTGAACAACCTTGCCTGACAGAGCCCTAAGATACACGACCAAATCTGAGCTGAAGAGACACTGCTTAGTCCCTTAATGCTAACTCCAAGGGCAGCAGCCAGCATTTTTTATATAGAGGACTGTTTCCCAGACTTGCCCAACCTTAACCAATTACTCTCACAATAGCACTGAATAGGATATTTAGAATGTCAGCCCAATTGTTCTAACTTGCCCCCTCTGCCATGCCCCAATTTTTGACAGGTTTGTTCCTCTATTGCTATAGTGACTGCCAGCCCTAATGCTTGTGATCAAAGTCATGTTTTAGAGGTCACCTCCATCTGAAACAAGGGACATTTTTGTGTGAGCAAGGGAGGGAGAGAGAAAAAAAAGAGAGAGACAAGGGGCTGTGTGATAGGGGAGACTCCCTTCTTTCTCCGTGTTGTAGTCTCCCTTCCAATTTATCCTGCTCCTAATCCTAAGACCTGCTTTTAATTCCCTAGCCCCTCTTTCCTGCTCCCAATCATTCTATACAAATGTTTATCTTAAAGGATTGTGAGGGCTCTGATCAATTGACTGTGAATTTTTTGCAGCTTTCAGCCTGGGGTGGTTCTCCCAAACACGTACCTTGCAAAATACCCTCACTAAGCCTCACAAGTCACCAGCTACAACCACAGACTCTTACACTTGCCACTTATGCACAATTAGCACCACCCTGAATCTTTTCCTAGGAGAGCCACAATCACCTTAAACAGATCGTCTGACTTCACCCAAAATTTCTCAGTCACCACAACCTGTCTGGTGGAAGGTGCAGGGCAGAGGAAGCTCAAAGCACACTCAGATGTTTATACTGGTTCATTTGCCTAAGGGAGTTTGGAAATCACATTTCAGAGAGTAAAGGGTTTGCCTGCAAGAGATACGTTCCTGTTCCAGCATCACTATTGTCTTGTGATAGCTCACTTGCCTTGTTTGAATCAGTTGTTTCTGAACAGGGTAGTGTTCACACATTAGAACTCTAAAATGCCTTAATCACCCTCTCTGGGACTGGAACTTTAGTCATGCATATTCTAAGAGAAATTCTAATCATAAATTGCAGCCTTCCAGCATTTGCTTCAGTAAGCTAGACAAATCAATCACGAGAAGGGAAAAGAGAGAACATTTCTCTTCAAAATCCAATAGACTTTAGCAAAATTGCCTCAATCCTTGGAAGAAGGAACCAGCACCACACTTGTGCCAGCAAGAAGTTCTCCCAAGCTCTGACAACACACAAACACCTACCTTGGGATGCCCGTGCAGCTCTTCACTGTTGGAGAGGGTGGCGTTGAAAGGCTCTGTATATTGATTAGGTTCTTTCTTCATCTTTCTCTCTCTCTTTGCTGCTGTAACTCTGAAGAGGCAAAACTGCTGACAAAGTAAAGTTGCCACAAATACCCAGGTGCACCCCTTCATTTTGAGAAGGGAGGGGCCAAATCAGGAAGAGCACTCTCCAAGCACAAAAACCTTCACCACCAAGAATAGGAATAGACACAGACTTCTCTCTAAAAAATAAAAATAATAATAAAAATACAGTAGAAAGGTTAGAACTATCAAAGGTGATCCTCTGGGCTCTGCAGTGTCAACTGAGCAGCACGCACGGATGCTCTGGTTGCTGGAGAGGTCTCTGCTCAAGCAGGACACATGGAAATGGTATAGATAAACTTGTTTGAAAATCTGGATTCACTCGAAGAAAGAGGTAAGTCCATTCAGCCTCTTGAAGCTTACATAAATACAAGAGGCCCTGGAAAGTCCTGCCACCCNACTCAGATCTGGACTCCCCCCCCCACCTCCCCAATAAGTCTTCAGACTCGTTTAAAATGCACTCAACTATGAAACCCAGAGAAGTCAAATTGCTCAGGGCAACAGTTGCTCAGGCCGGAGCTGACGACACAAACTCATTAGGGGGGTTTGTTCCTCTTCAACAGGAGATTTCCCTTTCTGTCAGTTGAAGCATCGTGCTCAGCTCACAGCAGGCTCAAATCCATTCCCTCCATTCCCTCTTGGACGATCCTTCCCCTTCCTCAGCGACAAGTCCTCATCCTTTCCTGTCAGGATGCTGGGGAACTGTAATCCAAGGTTGCTACAGCCACTGCTCTTCAGAAGAGGCTGAAAGCATCACAGCTCAGCCCAGTGCTCAGCCTTCTGGGGAGAAAATCAATTACTCAGACCACAAAAGTCACAAAACAAAGAATCTGAGGATGCACCTTGGTCCATTAGGAACAGATAAAAGTTTTTCCCAAGTTTCTGGCTTCTCTCCCTCTTAAACTGGGTTTATCTTCACTTCAAGGAGACGATGAGCAGTACGTGTGGATGCTGCAAGCAGCTGTCAGGATGCAGAATCCCTTCTCTTTTTCATCTTCATCTCCCTCTCAACACGAGGCAAGATTGCAGGTACCTCCGAGTGTAGATCATATCTGATTCTCCTCACTGCTCCTTTCCCCAGCTGCACACACTGGCAAAAACCTTCCTCAGCTTTTGCTTTACCTCAGCAAATAAGTACTTCTTTCCTGAATGAGTTTCCATCAACTTCAAGAAAGGGAAGAAAAAAAAAAAAAGAAAGGAGGAGGGATCACATTCTAATGAGCTGTCAAGCCTATTCTCTTCACATTCCTATTAGACTCACTGATAAGTGGAGCTGGCCCGTGTGCCAGGCAGATTTAAATCAATGCCCATTCCCTGCTCCCTCCCCTCAGCCCTGTCCCGTTCCTCCCCTTCATTATCTCAGAGAAATC
This sequence comes from Ceyx cyanopectus, assembly GCA_013401355.1. Classification (NCBI taxonomy): domain Eukaryota; kingdom Metazoa; phylum Chordata; class Aves; order Coraciiformes; family Alcedinidae; genus Ceyx; species Ceyx cyanopectus. The sequence goes on along the minus strand of VYZU01090444.1, from coordinate 54,679 downwards.
ACCATTTTTTTTTTTCCTGGGAAGTTTGTAACAAACTGTACACGGGTGTGTGGTAGAGCTGAGAAGCTGTGGCTTGGAATCTGCACCACACGCCGAAGCATCGGAGCTCTGGCTTTACACCCTCGTTAGCTCTGCCCCATGGGACATTTTCCCCCCCTGCAGCTCTCATTAGAGGCAGCCCCAGCAGGGGCTTCCCGAGTTCTTTACAGGAGGGTGGGCAGTGCCTTAAAAATAGCAGCAAAGCAAAGGTTACACATGTCCTGCAAGCATTTTAGATCTCCAAATGCTCGGGCAGCCTGCAAAGCTTTGTCAGCTCCCCACCACCCAGAACAAATATCCCTGTTGTTTCTACAAACACAGAACTTGATGCAAAAAAAACTTCTCTGAGATTGCACCCTGAGAAAGTCTGAGTGAGAAAAAGACCACGATTGGAAGCACCTTATGCAGTCAGCAAGCAACGGGTTTGCTTTAACAATCCCTTCACCATGCCCCCTGTAATGCCAGGAATAATGCCAGCACAGCTCTTCACTGGACATTAAATGCAGCCAGGATGCCTCAGGAGCCTCTGATCTCTGGCTCAGGGAAACTGAGTCATGAACAAGCTGAGAGCAAAATCAGAATACAGAGATTTTTATTTTGATTTTTTTTTTTTTTAACAGCATCTCTTGAGAGAAAAGGAATCTGGGAAAGAGAGTGAGAAGGGAAGCTGCACAGAAGCTAAATAGTTAACAGCATGTCACCCCTCCCCCCCACGAGCTCACATTCCATCAAAACTACGTGGCAGACTTTATTTGTTAATAATATTTAACTTTCTTTGGCGCCTTCTCATACTTAAGGCTCTTTTTTTTCAGGTTAGTTGTAGACAAGCCATGAATTTGTAAAAGTGCACTTGATGACACATTAATAGGACAATCTGTCATATTGCAGCTAAACAGCCTGACAGATCCACACACCATGGCAAGGAATGACATTGGAGGCTGGAATGGGGCAATGGCTTTTGTTTTTTTGGGGGGGGGCTGCATCCATCTGCTGCAGCTTCTCCTTTGCCATCCCAAGAGCCAAACCCTGAGACTGAACCCTCAGATTTTGAGGACACCAATCCCAACTACGTTTGCAAGCAGAAGGCCAAGGTGTTGGATGGTGCAGCAGGACAAAGTGATGGTAGCTAACTCCTGACTGGATGCTTTGCTCTGGGATGGGTTGAAACAAGTGTCAGCACAGTTGTCACCTGTCCTCCAACCTCCAGTTCAGCATTTGTACCCTCTGGAGAAAAAAAAATATCACATTCCTTGCAGCTGCAGCAGCTCCCCAAGCACCCACTTTTTGTATGAACAGCATTCAACCCCCACTCATAAAAAAAAAAAAAAAAGAAAATAGGAATAGGCCAATGTTGCACTTGACAGAACAGGATCTCAGTCCCTGAAAAGTCAAATGGTTTCTCCTCTGAGCTCAGCACCACTGCAGGGGTAACAGGAATAATTAAGAGTGTAATGATATCAGTTCAGTTCTGCATGAGGGAAGTTTTGATGTGGGAAAGATATTCTAAGCAGCCACATTTCCATTTCAAAACCACGTGCAAGAACCCAAGCCCAGTGTTTGCAAACACTCTAGGAAGGGCGTGTAAAGCTCGAGAGGAAACTGAATAGTCAGACAAGAAACCTGGGTGATCTGATCTTTCCATCTCTACTTATGCAATTCCCTTTTTGCTCCAGCTAGACTGTACCCAACTGTGGGAAGAAAAATACCCAAAGGGCAGGAGGTCAACAGCTTGGATTGTCCCAGAGTTGCCCACTGGAGATCTATCAAACCCCTCCTCAGGGTGGTACTTTGAAGCCAATACAGCTGCAGACACATCACCATTCACTGACACCCACACCCCTGCTTCCCAGCAGACAGAGTTCCACAAAACTCCCACCACAGATCCCTCCAGTTTAAAGGTGAAGCTTCCCAAGGCTAATCCCATGTCAACTCCAGCTGTATCCCGGATTAATCTGCAATAGAACAAACCTAAACACACCAGCAGACAAAAAAAAAAGCCGCGTTGGGAAGATAGATCAAGACCTTAGAGCCCCTTCAGCTGCTTTCTGCCCTGTCCCCGCTGCCTTTCCAAGCCTCTCCATCTCCTCCCGGCTCCCCCCCGCAGGCACACGGGGCAGCTGCGCCATCTCCCGGCAAAGCCACGGGATTCCCACACTGGGAATCTGCTGCTGGCCGCGCAGGTTGCTCTTGCAGAAGGCTCTGCAGTGACCCAGGAGGGGGACAAGAGGGGGCAGAGATTTTACCCCGGAGAAAAGGTTCACCCTAAACCCTAATTAACCATCTTGGTTCATCACCCACAGGTCTTTGCAGCAACACAAGCTGGGAATGCTTTGAGTTTCCAATATCCTCTTTTTTTTGGTGTATGATGGGGATGATTCCATTGAAAACCTGATTTTTTTCTACTGTAAGAAGCAAGATCTTTGCTGGGCAGCAAAAACAAGAAGTATCTTGTGTGCTCTTTGTGTTACTGACAGCAACAAAGGGTTGGCAGAAATTATTCAGAGCCATTCCAAATCCACTTTTTATCATGAATGTTTATTATGAACAAACAACTTTACAATGCAGTCATTTCTACTCCTCAGTACATGCTTGAAGGTAACTTCCGAGACCTTGAAATCTTAGGGGGATTAAAAAAAAAAAAGTTATGACTACACAGAAATCCAGGATTTAAAAATCAAATCAAAGAGCTCCTTAAAGTCGACCACTGAGGTGTCTCCTCAAGCTGCCAAACTCCTGGTACCACCTGTGTGCAATAATCTTACAGAAATCTAGGGAATGAAAGTGAAGGGCTGGACATTTGTTCTGATTTCATCTACTGAGGGACAGCTTTTTTGTTTTCTTACATTAAATAATGCACTGCTTCAGGGCATGAGAATATTTTTTGCATGGCAAAGAATGGTTTAACTCCAGCAAACGACTTTGGTAACAGAAAGATCAGAGACTGTCTGGAAGAAAAAGCCACTGAACAGTAAAACTTACACAAAAGGGAGTTAAGTCTTGTTACCAAAGGCAAGGAGATGGATCCAAATCCTCAAAGCCATAGGTGTGAGGTTGGGTCAGAGAGCATTCCAAGCTTTCAACACACAGCAACCCAAAAAGACTGTTGAGTCTGTCTCCAAATCCAAGGTACTGAAGAGAAACTGCAAATTGTTTTGGTTTTTTACACACAATCAATGCTCAGAAAATGTCCAGGGTTTAACCCAAAGGGGTTCGGGGTTTTTTTTGTTTCCAATTGTGGCACTTAACTGAAAATAAGAGACCCACCTTCCAATGTTTGGGTGTAGCTTAAGGCCAACTTCTCATCACAATCAAATGCCTTTTGTTCAGCATTTCCAGATTTTCCCTCACTTAGGTACACGCCAGGAAAGATTCCAACACACCATGGCCAAGGTCTCCTTGCCTTTGCCTTTATTTATGTGGACAAAGAAGTTCCATGAGATAAACACAGAGAACCAATTACAAGCTTCTGTCTGGAGGTGAGGTCAATAAAAGGCATTGTGAGAGCACAAACATGTTTGAAAGACACAAAGATCTACCAGACAGAACAGCCTTAGATGCTTGGAAGCCAAAACCAACCCCATCATCCTGACAAAGCCATCCTGGAATCCTGTCCCTGCAGGAAGGACATGAGACTCCCTTTCCAGCACAACCCCAGTCCAACAGAATTATTTCTAGCTAGATACATCTGGTGCTTCTCTTTTCCAAACAGCTGATTAAGAGCAGACAAGAGGTAAATTAAAAAAGAATTATAAATAAGATTTGATAAAACCAACAAAAAAAAAAAATCATCAAAGATTTATAAATACATTTTAAAATCCAGCCTTTTCCAAACTCTAAGCCCACCCCCCCTTTCCTCCTTCCCTTCCTCACTCTAAAAACTGCTTGGAGATTTCTTTAGTGTGGAGCTGTTCTGCTACTTCTGCTCATTCCTACCTACTGCAGAGAATTGGTCACATTTGCTGATGCTCTAAGCTGTGGCTCATGGGTCAAGAAAACACTTTCTGCTTACAATTCAAGGAGAAGCAGAGAGAGAGCAAGTCTGAATGTTTGCAAAACATTCTTAAGATAGATGAGGTAATTTTCCTGGGGGTGCAGTGAGATGCAGAGTGTTCTCACCCTCTGGTCACCTCTGAGCCTTTGCTGCTCTGCCCCAGGTGACCAGGCATCACTGCCAGCTCTGGAAGGCACAGCAAGTTTGCCTCTGATGAAACAAAGCATTTGGATAAAATTAAGCAAGGCAGGAGAAAACCCAAGCAAACCAAGTTAAAGATTTTTGAGCTACCTTAAGAGCTTTAGTGTTTCTCCACAGTCCTGTCACCCCATGAACAAAAAGAACAGGAACTCTGCTGAATTTAAACCCCAAAGCAAAAAGCTTCTAGAATCTCAGACAAATTAGAAGGGTCTGGGGTTTGTATTGGCTTTTGGTGGTGTTTTGGTTTTATTTCTGTTGTTTGATACAATTCTTCAAGCAAGCAAGCTGAATTCATTTGAAGGGTTTACTTCAGCTAGTGACAGTTCAGATTAATTCAGCTGACTCTCAAGAAGCTGGTTTGTTATTGACTCATTTTTTGTCTGACATTTATCAAAGTCCAACAAATCCAGAGCAGATTTTCTGAATACACAATCAACTGGCCATTGGTCTGTGCAGTTTTATTAATTATTTTTTTTCCCCAACAGTGGCACCTTGTGATCAAACTTCAGCATTACAGCTTTCAAATAACATTTCCACCTGGGGAGATGCTCTAAGTGAACAAATCCAAAAGCAATACTGGATCTTACTAGGCACCCTGCTAAAGATGGATGCAAATGCTTTTTTCTTGATCATCATTCCTGAAGGCTAAGAACTGCACTTCTTGCAACCCAAATAAAACTTTCAATGACACTGTGACAATTTAGACAACACATTTAACACACAGGGTGTTATTTTCCCCACTCATCTAATCACTACTGACTAGATATGTGAATGATGCTCATTTTGTTTAAGAAGAGAAACCAGCAACCTTCATTAGCATCAACCTTCACATTAAGCAAACAGACAGTCCAGGTGAAATCTCTCCTGGAATCATTTCAACACCTGCACAGCCTCTTCCCTAATGAAAATAAAAAATGATATGCAGAAATTGTAACATCTTAAAAATTGTCCAATGAAGTAAAAAGCTGAATTTGCTCAGGATTTTCAAACTTCCAACAACAGATGGAAAACTGCTAGAAAAAAATCAAAGCACTAGAAATGGCAGGATCTCATCAATAATGCTTTGACTTCTTTGTGAGCCACTACCAGACAGTAGTGAGGATCTGTGAGCAGAACTTTTGAGCTGCTGACTACCCCCCAAACCTACTCCACTTCCCCAAGGTAACCCATGAGCCAAACACAATCGAGAAAACCAAATATTTCTGCCAGTGTTCAAAAAGTCAAGATGCCCAAAAGAGTCCCCACTCATTCTGCAAACTACCACTAATTTGGTCTTGGGATTTCTTTTATTCTCCTCATTCTTGGGCTATGCTTCTCAGCACGTACTTCACTGTGTAGGCAAAGGCTGCAAAACCAACTATAACAAACAAGTTCGCCAAAGCTCCGCCCAGAAGTCCATGGTTCCTGTTGGCCTGCTGCAGCCCGGGGTGGTTGGCAGGGGCCAGGGGGACATGCCCATTCAGGAGGGGAATTCCATTCTGCCCATAGTGTGCTTCCCCATCAGGGACAACATCTGGGAGAGGGAGGGATGGAGGTCTGTTACTGAGCTCTTCTTGTGCTTTCTGTTTTTGTTTGATCTCCTGCAGAAAGGAAAAAAAAATAAGGAAGAGCTGAGCAGCTGGAAGGGAAAGTGGGGAAGATATTGGGGGGTTGGGAAGAGTTCAGAACTCAGTTAATTTACAGAGCTACAGAGGAGTTAACTGCAGTACAAGATTATTGTCCAGATAACTTCCTTACCTCCACCACTTCAGGGAAGAGCTCACAGAAGACTTTGTCTTTTAAATTAAATGCTAAGCTCTGTGCAGCAAGCTGTCTTTTCTGTGGAGGAGACAACAATCAGCAACAGTTGCAATCAACACATTTCATATACTTCACTTGCCAGAAGAATGATGCAAACCTACTACTTTCCCTAAGAAATCCTCTCCCCATCTCCACACTACCTAAAAGTGCCTCGATTCATCTACCCATCAATCTCTGAGGTACCCAGGTGGCTGGTTGAACTTGGAGGTGCCATTCAGCACTGCCCAGGCTGCCAAAAAAACCCCCAGGGTGTCCTGAGCTTACTGTGAACTCTGATGTCTCTATGCTGCCCAGTGTGGGGCCCTTCTCCACCATGAAGCTGAGGAGCCCCGTCAGGATTGTTGAGACAGACCAGGCTGGATTCCATGTGTCTGGGTGGAAATCAGTGATTGACAGACACAACCTGCAGAAGAAGCCAAGCAGTCTGCTTTGGTTTTCTCATTTAGATTATTACAAGCTACATATATACTGNTAGTGACAGTTCAGATTAATTCAGCTGACTCTCAAGAAGCTGGTTTGTTATTGACTCATTTTTTGTCTGACATTTATCAAAGTCCAACAAATCCAGAGCAGATTTTCTGAATACACAATCAACTGGCCATTGGTCTGTGCAGTTTTATTAATTATTTTTTTTCCCCAACAGTGGCACCTTGTGATCAAACTTCAGCATTACAGCTTTCAAATAACATTTCCACCTGGGGAGATGCTCTAAGTGAACAAATCCAAAAGCAATACTGGATCTTACTAGGCACCCTGCTAAAGATGGATGCAAATGCTTTTTTCTTGATCATCATTCCTGAAGGCTAAGAACTGCACTTCTTGCAACCCAAATAAAACTTTCAATGACACTGTGACAATTTAGACAACACATTTAACACACAGGGTGTTATTTTCCCCACTCATCTAATCACTACTGACTAGATATGTGAATGATGCTCATTTTGTTTAAGAAGAGAAACCAGCAACCTTCATTAGCATCAACCTTCACATTAAGCAAACAGACAGTCCAGGTGAAATCTCTCCTGGAATCATTTCAACACCTGCACAGCCTCTTCCCTAATGAAAATAAAAAATGATATGCAGAAATTGTAACATCTTAAAAATTGTCCAATGAAGTAAAAAGCTGAATTTGCTCAGGATTTTCAAACTTCCAACAACAGATGGAAAACTGCTAGAAAAAAATCAAAGCACTAGAAATGGCAGGATCTCATCAATAATGCTTTGACTTCTTTGTGAGCCACTACCAGACAGTAGTGAGGATCTGTGAGCAGAACTTTTGAGCTGCTGACTACCCCCCAAACCTACTCCACTTCCCCAAGGTAACCCATGAGCCAAACACAATCGAGAAAACCAAATATTTCTGCCAGTGTTCAAAAAGTCAAGATGCCCAAAAGAGTCCCCACTCATTCTGCAAACTACCACTAATTTGGTCTTGGGATTTCTTTTATTCTCCTCATTCTTGGGCTATGCTTCTCAGCACGTACTTCACTGTGTAGGCAAAGGCTGCAAAACCAACTATAACAAACAAGTTCGCCAAAGCTCCGCCCAGAAGTCCATGGTTCCTGTTGGCCTGCTGCAGCCCGGGGTGGTTGGCAGGGGCCAGGGGGACATGCCCATTCAGGAGGGGAATTCCATTCTGCCCATAGTGTGCTTCCCCATCAGGGACAACATCTGGGAGAGGGAGGGATGGAGGTCTGTTACTGAGCTCTTCTTGTGCTTTCTGTTTTTGTTTGATCTCCTGCAGAAAGGAAAAAAAAATAAGGAAGAGCTGAGCAGCTGGAAGGGAAAGTGGGGAAGATATTGGGGGGTTGGGAAGAGTTCAGAACTCAGTTAATTTACAGAGCTACAGAGGAGTTAACTGCAGTACAAGATTATTGTCCAGATAACTTCCTTACCTCCACCACTTCAGGGAAGAGCTCACAGAAGACTTTGTCTTTTAAATTAAATGCTAAGCTCTGTGCAGCAAGCTGTCTTTTCTGTGGAGGAGACAACAATCAGCAACAGTTGCAATCAACACATTTCATATACTTCACTTGCCAGAAGAATGATGCAAACCTACTACTTTCCCTAAGAAATCCTCTCCCCATCTCCACACTACCTAAAAGTGCCTCGATTCATCTACCCATCAATCTCTGAGGTACCCAGGTGGCTGGTTGAACTTGGAGGTGCCATTCAGCACTGCCCAGGCTGCCAAAAAAACCCCCAGGGTGTCCTGAGCTTACTGTGAACTCTGATGTCTCTATGCTGCCCAGTGTGGGGCCCTTCTCCACCATGAAGCTGAGGAGCCCCGTCAGGATTGTTGAGACAGACCAGGCTGGATTCCATGTGTCTGGGTGGAAATCAGTGATTGACAGACACAACCTGCAGAAGAAGCCAAGCAGTCTGCTTTGGTTTTCTCATTTAGATTATTACAAGCTACATATATACTGCTAAAATGGTGTTAATTGCTTAATTATTAGAAGAAAACCCTTACCTTGTGTTACACTTGAACCTTCCGTTAGGTGTAATCATATAAATACTAGGAGGTTTGAAAGGAAATTCTCTGGGGAATATTAGTTTCCCATGGTAATAGCCACCTGTGTCACAGAAAGAGAGTCATTACTTATTTTGCATGAAGCTGAAGCTCTAAACTGCTACTCAAATAAAATCTTTTACTTGTTGGCTCCTCCTCTCCCTCCCACCGAAGAGATCGAGCTCATCACCTTGTGCCTCTGAAACCCAGCAAGAATCCACACCTGCAGCAGATCCAACTGGGAGGTAATTCTCCCCACACACATTAAACAGCACTTTCTGTTCTCAAATCCAGAATATATTTATCCACAAAATACCATTTAATATGCACAAAACACAGTATTGGTTTGCAATGCAAACGGGCCAATTTCCCCAAAGCACAGCTAACTGCAAATACAGCCCTCCAGAGAATCTGACCTCAGAAAGCTGAGAGGCTGCAGAGGACACTGGAATACAGGAGATCCAGAAGGACTCCAAATGATTCAGAAGGTTTTGAAGTCCCTTGCTTTCTCCACAAGAATTCATAGAGCAAATATAACTCACAGTTGACTGAGGCAGCAAAATGGGATTTTTTGCTCTGATCTCTACTATCCCAAAGCAAGAAATTTGCTCCTTTAGCAAAGACTTAACGGGGGGTTATCTTCAGTTTAAGCTAAGTGTGGTTTCAAGCAGGCAGGGAATGGCTCTGGCAGGCCAATGACAATGTAAATCAGTGCACATTTTTACCACACACACCAACTTTTACCTTCATAAGGAGTCATTTCAGGTCCCCGGACAACATAGTGCCTAAGACAAGGGAAGCAAGGGAAAGGTGTGAGAGTTCTGGTGCCACCAGCCCCCCAACCCTTCACAGATCTCCCAGGAAAAGCTTCACCCTCCCCCTCCCAACAGCCTCCTACAACCCCAAGAGCCTCCTGCAACCCCAACCCCAAGAGCCTCCTGCAACCCCAACCCCAAGAGCCTCCTGCAACCCCAACCCCAAGAGCCTCCTGCAACCCCAACCCCAAGAGCCTCCTGCAACCCCAACCCCAAGAGCCTCCTGCAACCCCAACCCCAAGAGCCTCCTGCAACCCCAACCCCAAGAGCCTCCTGCAACCCCAACCCCAAGAGCCTCCTGCAACCCCAACCCCAAGAGCCTCCTGCAACCCCAACCCCAAGAGCCTCCTGCAACCCCAACCCCAAGAGCCTCCTGCAACCCCAACCCCAAGAGCCTCCTGCAACCCCAACCCCAAGAGCCTCCTGCAACCCCAACCCCAAGAGCCTCCTGCAACCCCAACCCCAAGAGCCTCCTGCAACCCCAACCCCAAGAGCCTCCTACAACCTCAAACCCAACAGCCTCCTACAACCCCAAACCCAACAGCCTCCTACAACCCCAAACCCAACAGCCTCCTGCAACCCCAAACCCAACAGCCTCCTGCAACCCCAAACCCAACAGCCTCCTGCAACCCCAAACCCAACAGCCTCCTACAATCTGTAGGGGTGAGGGAGGCCAACTTGAAGACCTGGAAAATCCTGTTCTCTCCAGAAGCAAGGGAAGGCTCCCTTTGGATCCTTACCACTCAAGGATATTGGATGGGAGGGGCTCAGCACAGATGTAAGGCACTGGATCTTTCTTAATTCGAAGGTAGTCTTGTTTAAGTCTCTGTGTTGCTGTTGTTGGTGCTCTCTTATTACTGTTGTTGCTCATCTAATTAAAAAAAAAATAATAACAACCTCCATGCCATCTTAACATTTCATTCACTAAACCTACTTAAGAGTATTTTTCTTGAATCTAAATTAACTTGCCATGACTCTCAAGGGACAAAAGCTTAACCAACACACTCCCAGGAGATTGTTTGCTGCCAAAATGGGAAAATCCTCCTTCCAGAACACTGCTGGTTAACACCTCCTCCTGCCACCCTTTGAAAGGGCTTTGTGTTTTCCAGTAATTCATTTCCCTATTCAGTTTGAGTATGTATTGTATTGTGATTAAATTCCTTGGGTGTTTCTACACATCCAGTAATCTCCAGTAAACAGCAAACAAACAACTTTGTTCCTGACTTTGAGGTGAAGGATTTTAGGTTAAATCTGCTGCCTGCTGAAGAGTCAGTTGTATTTACAAAGAGAACTTCTGAGACAGATTATTCTCTTCCAGATGAACAAAGACCTCATCCAAAAGGAGACAAAAGAGTGTGAAGAAAGGGAATTCCACGCTGCTTACATGACAACAAAAGCACTGGCCCTTAGAATGCAGCCAGAGAACATGTGCTAATTAACAACGGCTACTTAACTCACTTTCCCCCCTGAGAAATGGAGCAAGTTGCTTTGCTTTCTAGGTGGAAACTCAACCAGGAACAACAAGGAGAGATTTTCCAGACAGCTTCTACAAAGAGATCATTTAACAGCAGCATCTGGCATTAGAGAGATGTTGGGATGAAGGTTGGACTTGATGATCCTAGAGGTCCTTTCCAACCACTGTGATTCCATGACATAAAAGCACGTGAAATGCTGATGGTCATTTCTATTTCTTCAGAGAGCCAACTACAATCATTTATTAAACCATATTTAAGCCACGAGCAATAATTTTATGTGCTCAAATAGTCAAATCCTATTTAAAACACAAGCCTTTAAGGTGGATTTTATCAGAAGGACAGTAAATCATTGTTTGAAACATAGTGTTTTTTCTTGGTTACATGTTTCTAAGCCACACCTCTTGAAGCAACAAAGTTTTTCTCTCAGCTTCGACTTCAAACCACCGATCAAACCCGATCTTTCTGATTTAACACAATTATTAGTTCTAAACTCTTGCGACAGCGCCCTTCATTATAAAAAAAAATAATCACGGAAATATTTCCCAGTACTGAAGGTTGTTATGAGGATTTTAGGATTTTAATACCCCCGAAGCCTTATCTGAAAGAACATTTTAACCGCAAAGAACTAAGGGGCGACACTCCGAGCAGCTCCCACCGCAAACTCATTTCCCCTTCCTTTTCTCCCGGCAGCGGGGAGGAGCCGGCAGCGTTCACCCGGCACAGCCCGGCAGGGTGGATCCGGGAAGGAACGCAAGGGCACCGCAGGCCTTATGGAACGACAGGAGCGGCTTTTCCTACGGGGAAACCCAGACCCCGGCCCTGCCGGTGGCCGCTCCGTGCCCGGGCGGCGAGCGCAGGAACCGAGGCAGCAGCAAGAGGAGAACCGGGGGTAGCGAGGGGATGAGCTTAGAGCGAGCCGGCTGCCCAGCACGGGCCCCAGCGGGCGAGGGAAAGCAGAGAGGGAGGAAAGCAGCCACCCCAGCCCTCCCTGAGCTCCTTGAGCTCCCTCACGGGTTCGCCCCGCCGGCCCAGGCCTCACTCACCTCTCCCTGCTCCAGCAGGCCCCTCGACCGCCGGGACGCCCCACCCGCCTGCAGCCGGAGGCCAAGAGAGAGAGGAAAAAAAAGAGAGAGGGAAAAAGAAAGGAAAGAAGAGCGGAAAAAGCGGGCAGGGTAGGGCAGCGACCCCCACGCCTCCCGCTGCGGCGCGACCGCGGCTCCCAGCCAAAGATGGCGGCCGGGGGAGGCGGGGCCAGAGCTCCCCCGACGTCTCCTTCCGGGAAGGAACCGCTTCCTGCATTTCCGCTTCCGGTCACCGCCATGGAGGACGCGGGCCAGCGGCGGAGGTGGGCGGGATGCGGGGAATGGGAATAAATGTCGCCGACAGGCGCTGGTTGCGATCTGGTGTCTCCGTGGATTTATTGCGCCTCTGCACGGGGTTATGCTGGGGAGGGAGCTGGGGGTCGACACAAAGCAAACGCCTTGGGAAGGGTGAAATGCATCGCCCAGCCCCACGGGAATGGGCGGCGGGAATTCCCTCCTGATTTACTCGGAGGTTTTAACAACTCGGGAGGCACGGAGCGTTCCCTCGGCACAAAAAGTTTTTTTCCCTGCCCCTGGAGTTATGAAAACTCAGCCCAAGCTGGTCCTTTGCTAAGGTTTTCAGCCTTTGTTGTCAGGGGTCGAGTTCTCTCTGTTGAGCTCTGCCCGTCCTGAGCCTGATTTCCAGCTCTGTTCACTCTAAACACTTCTTCACACACCCCATCACCAACCAATTAAAAACTCATTTGCAAAAGACTAAGAAAAAACCTGTTTCTGGTTAAACCGAGTCATGTTTTAGTCACTGATCAATTGTGTCCCAGTTGAGAGGAATTTCTTGACTCCCCATGGTTTTCTTGCAGGGCTTTTGTGTTCTGCACATCAGGTGATGTTTGGGGAAAGGTTTACATTTAAATCCAAGATTTAATACAAAAAACCAAGCAAACAACAAGCCAGAAGGAAGAGATTTGGTCTTGATTGATACAAACCTGGGTTTAGTGCTCTTAGGTGGACTAAACTCATTAACTAACAGCACTAGCAGGTAATAAATGCAACGAACCAAACTCAGCTCCTCTGTCGCTGGGCTAAGAATCTTCTTTTATTACCTGAGGTGAAACAAAACGGCAGAAAACAAAACGATTGAGTTGCCCAAGGAGTTTCCAGTCGCCTCGGAGACAGGAGTGCAATAATGGGCAGTTTTTCTTGCTGTTCCAGAGCTGCCCCCGTGGCTCTGCTGGCAGCCAAGAGAGGGCAGTGGTGGCCCATGAGCTTTTAGCCACAGTTGTGCAGAGCACCGAGGGTTCTAGGACTCGAAAAACCCTCCGAGGGATGTAACAGGTTTTGTTACTTAAGATCAACAAATATTTTTTTCTAGAAATTAAAAAATTATCGAGATTTTTAGAGAAAAAAAAAAAAGGCAATCTGAAATTCTGGAGAAATTCACCAAACAAAAATAATCTCAGTTTGCTGGGAGGTGTGAAAAATGTAATTTCATGGTAGTTCCATTTTAAATGTCTCATCTTTGCCAGACTTCAATGGCAAATACGGGATCTTTGATACACAACGTGTTCCCATGTCCCACCTGGGGCCACCTCACAACTTTGTGGGTTTATTAAACCCTGTTATTTCTTTGAACTGCTCTGATTTTGGTGCTGTGAAGTCCCTTCAAGGACAAAAAAAAACCCCAAAACAACAAACAACCAAAAAAGGGTTTTATGAAAAATCAGCAGCTGATCTGTTTTATTTTCATCTCTTGCACTCACACATCCTTATATCTAACTTGGGATAGCAGTTTGCAAATGCTAGGTTTTGCAGAGCAGGTTTTGTCTCTTTATTAAAAATTATTATTTATAATATTAAAAAACCCCTCTGTATTACTTATATTATATTTAACATTAACTCTTTATTATAAATTTTTATTCTGCAAGCTTTAAAGCACTGTACAAATACAAGCTGTAATTAGAATGCTCTCTTAGCCCATGTGTATTTCACCTAAGAAATTCCCCATGGCAACCCATGATACAAACCCAGTTTTACACCTGTTGACCTNAATTTCATGGTAGTTCCATTTTAAATGTCTCATCTTTGCCAGACTTCAATGGCAAATACGGGATCTTTGATACACAACGTGTTCCCATGTCCCACCTGGGGCCACCTCACAACTTTGTGGGTTTATTAAACCCTGTTATTTCTTTGAACTGCTCTGATTTTGGTGCTGTGAAGTCCCTTCAAGGACAAAAAAAAACCCCAAAACAACAAACAACCAAAAAAGGGTTTTATGAAAAATCAGCAGCTGATCTGTTTTATTTTCATCTCTTGCACTCACACATCCTTATATCTAACTTGGGATAGCAGTTTGCAAATGCTAGGTTTTGCAGAGCAGGTTTTGTCTCTTTATTAAAAATTATTATTTATAATATTAAAAAACCCCTCTGTATTACTTATATTATATTTAACATTAACTCTTTATTATAAATTTTTATTCTGCAAGCTTTAAAGCACTGTACAAATACAAGCTGTAATTAGAATGCTCTCTTAGCCCATGTGTATTTCACCTAAGAAATTCCCCATGGCAACCCATGATACAAACCCAGTTTTACACCTGTTGACCTGAGGACAATTATCCTTTTTCTTTTTCCTCTGCTACACCATTTTGCCCTTTTTTGTGTGTGTGTGTGTGTGTGTTTACACTGAAATTCCTACTCAGGCATCTAAAGGTGATGAAGAAACCTAAGAACCATGTGAACCCGGAGGCTGTACTGGAGGCCCTAGGATGCTGAAGGGCTTCCAGGGCTCCTGTTTACACCTCAGCCCTTCTCCCTCATGTGCCCCAACCCCAAAGCATTTCATACATAAGTGTGTTGTCATTAACATTCCATTCATCTCCCTGGGGTGTTATTCTGGACACTAATGACAACGTGCAATGAGCCCTCTCTCCCTCTCCCCCTCGTTTCTTTCTGCCCGGTTGTTTTCCAACATCTAAATGAATCACACTATAGAATTTCCTCTCTTTTTACAGGATCTTTGCTCTACTGCTATCGTGTCCTGAAGGCACAGTACAAACCTGGGCTTGGGAAGCTGCTAATAGTTCCAAATGTATGTTTTTAAATCACTAAGTGCATCGAGTAAATAAGGACATGCTACTAAAGTGACTCGGTAGGTGATTAACTCCAGGACAGAGATAAGTGAGACAGTTCACAGTCTCATCAAGGTTAGAGTTGGTTTTTAATTTGATATCAACCCCTCAGCAGTGGTTACAGGGCACGAAAACATCTTGATGTGCTTGGGAACACAAAACTCTTGTCTTACTCTTGAACAATATGCAGCAGCCTGACGTTCACACCACAGCAAACCCATCCTTGAAGTGTAATAGTAAGAAAACCATTGCAAACTTTCAGGAATCAGAGTTTTTCCTACTTACTCAAGTTGTAGGTTGAAGTTCTCTCATTCTGGGTGTCCCAATTGCTTTGTTAGCTGTAGGTGTCTGTAGGTAGGTCCCGTGCTTCGCTTTCTCTGGCCGGTGGAAGACTCTGCCACCCTCAGCAGTCCAATGAGCATTTTGAGGCTGACCTCGGTGGATGAAGAAATAATTTGAGAAAGAAAATGCAGCCCGAGGAGCAGAACCCAGGTTAATTGGTCTGCACGTGTGCTCAAAGGCAACCTTGGCCAGTGCATGTGGCAATGCTGTGGCTGCTGAGCTGCTGGGATCGTCGGGAGGGACGCGGGACGCTTGGCAGAGCAGCCCTGTGCCTCAAGGCTGATCCCAGCTCGGGATGCTGATGAAATGGAAAGTTCTCAGATCCTCAAAAGGCATTTGATGTATCCTTGGGGAAGTAATTTCCTCAAGTCCTGCTTCCAACAGCCACGTTCCAGAGGGATCAGGAGAGGATATCCTCTCATGTACTCAGCAGACAGGGGATTTTTTTCCTTATTTACCTTATGGGTTGACCATTGCTGCTCTAGATAACCCAGATAGGTCTCTTAGCTTAAGCAGTGAAAAAAAACAGGAGTCTACACAGGGGTCTCTCCTGCCTTACTGCATCCTAAACAGAGGCCTCAGGCAACTGAGTGATCAGAGCAAGCAAAAGCCACATGGATCAGTAAAGAAGGAAGCTAAGGAGTGTCACACCCAAGTAAGAGAGATGTGGGTGGAGATTGCCAGCTGCAGTAAAGCTGATGGTGGAGTTGGACAGAGGGGTAAGAAGCTCAGGTGGAATGTGGAAGGGGAGAAGAAATGGAAGAAAAAATACTCAGGGTCTTCAGAGCAAAGGGGATTGTGGTAACCTGGATCTGAACAGGCTGGAAGGAAGTCAGGCAGGCATGGGGCTGAACATCTGCAAAGCCACAGGGAGAGAAAGAATGAATCTTTAGGATGTTATTAAGCAAGAAGTAGCAGTTAAACAATCACCTTGAAGAATTCATCCCGTGAGTAACAAGCGATTTAGCTCAGGAAGACATAGAAATATCTCTCTTGAGCAAGGGGGCATGGCCAGAGACAAGGCACAGTAGCAAAGAGCTCAGTGATGCTGAGAAAGCCATTTTTCAGTTATTCTAGACACCATGTGCTGAAAGGCCTCAGCTAGGATTTTGGGTTTGAACATTAATATATACTGCTGAACTGAATATTAAATGTATTTCTTCATTTGGGGAGAATACAGAACTTTTATGAGGTTGGTTGCTTTTGAGAGGGGCCTTCAACAAAAGAATCTTGCCGACAAGAAAAGAATAATTTAACAAAAGAATAACTGAACATTATTAAAGACAGAAGGGTATTTGCTGTTCAGTCTCTAGTGACCCTCCCTCACTGATGACTGAGTGCAGTGCAGCTCTAACTGCCTGTGTGCAGGTGAGGACAGTGACACTGAGAAACAACACCACTGCCCCAGGGTCACATTTGGAACAAAGAATTAACTGATCACATGGAACAAAGCACTAACTGATCACCTTTCCCACTCTGAGCTTGGGTTGTAACCAGGAGATATCCTCGACCAAGAATCCTTTTTTATAGTACAGGATATCAAGGCTAAAGTCTTGGTCAGATTTAGTTCAAGTCATTCTATCCTGCCTTCCTGAATTCCCTTCCAGTGTCAAGTGCACGTGAGGTGCATCATTTCCAGGTCTCAACTATGAGCAATGGCATTTGCATTCAAACATCTTGCTGCCTTCCCATCTAAAGGTAGCTCCATTGCCTTGGTGGATGAAACAGCCCAGGGATTTGGGGCTTGGTTTTCTCATAAAGTGCTGCTCAGTTGGCTCTCCTTCAATCTTTGCCCAAAAGCTAATTTAGAGGTATTGTGTGTGTGTTTGTTTTTCTTATTTTGGGGTTTTTTTCCTTCTCAGAGGTTTGATTGCTCTAACTACAAGATTGGCTTTTACTGAGTAACTTTCCTTCAATAAGTGTTTTGTCACTATAATGCATGTTTGTCTCACAGTATTACAGAATTATATTATCTATATTATTTTATAGAATTCTCCAAATCCTTTGATCCCCTAGGAAACTGATCCTCCTATTTTCTTTTTTTCTTTCTTTTTCTTTTTTTTTTTTTTTTTTTTTTTTTTTTTTTTTAATGGAAAATGAGAACTTGTTCATAATCAACATGGGTGATTATCTTGAGATTCAGAGAAGGGCTGTGATGCTTCCTGGGTCTCACTGATTCATTGCTGATGATGAGGAAACCAGTCAATTGAAGCCTCATTTTTCTTCTTATATAAAGGATACTATTATTTATCTAGCTTTACTGGAAGCATGCACACTTAATCACTTGGTGCGTGGCACCTATTCTGAGCTCTCTGGGCTAAAGGTTCCACATCAGCAAGTGTGAAACATGAATCATCATCTTTATTTTCCATAATCACCACTGTTATGATCATGATCAGTGCTATTCATTTATAGGCCGGATTAATACTTTCTGTGTTTTCCTTCACTTGCTGCTCTCTGAGCTGGAGAGGCAGCAGGCAATCAGACAGCTTTAGGTGACCTAAATAAAACGACAGACAATTTAACCTAAGCAGTGATAAATCCCTGATAAACTTGCTGAAACCAGAGCTTTTCCCCCCCTCTCCCTTTGATTACCTCTCCTGCCTGGCTGACCTCCTTTATGATGATTGACAAGAAGATAGTATTACTTTGAAAAAATAATTCTGGCAGATTTCTGAGTCAGAAAGGGGAGAGGTCACTCCTCTTCCTTACTTATTCCACTGCTACTAGGTTAGGAGATCCTGCACCAGGACCCAGTTCCCATTTACCTCTCCATCCTGCATTTCCCCAATGATAATTGGTACACGGCCATCAGTGGCCATAAGTGGCCTTTTAATGACATCACTTTAAGATCCAAAGACAACTAGGATGACATAGCAGCTTCTCCTTACTGTTCATCACTTTCACCCAGAGCCTTTCACTGCTTCCGCCTGCTCCTCTTTAGGACCTGACATCTGGATGATTATATTGCTCTTTACATCCCAAGCACAGCAGTAGAACCTTATTAAGCTATTACCTCCTGAGATGGATGTCTGCCTTCAAAAGCCATTATCATGGCTGTGGTTTCATGACTGCTGAAAGTCTCTTAATGCCAGGCAATCTCTGCACGGATCTCTGGAGAAAATAATTCTTAACGGGGATCGTTTGCAGTTTCCTAGCAAAATATTCTTTCTTAATTAAAATATTTAATTCTACAGGGAGATCCTGACTGAGCTGGCCAGTGGTTTGGTTTCCTCTGGTTAGACTGGGCTGCTTTGCTAAATTTCTTTGACGCCTCTGCCTTGACCTAGAGGAATTTTCTCCAGTGCTGACAGGAGGAATTGACCCTATCAATGGTAAAGCATTTCCTTTATAGAGCTTACTAAGCAACACAGAGTGCCTGCTAATCTTAACCCAAACTGCAAATCCTTGCTCTTCACTCCACCTCCTGAGCTGGCTTTTTCCTTTATGTCTCCAAAGAGAAATGGGCAGGCACTGACTGGTTGGAGCAGCCAGACTGTAGTAGCACATGCAGTCTGTTACATCCAGATTCTGATCAGTTCAGGTGTAGATAAACAACTCACTTTGTGATTCAAGCTTAATTCAGCCTTGGAAGAAGACACATCATTGAAGAGGAAGAAGGAAGCCTTTTGGAACTATTGGTACAAATAATGCTTCAAATTCACTCCTGTCAGGACAGTCTCTGGGTGACAATAATAAATATACACCAGACAGATTATCAGAACCAAGAACAAAGCAGCACAATTTCCTGGAGCACCCAGAACAACAAACTGGCCTTCCACCTCACAATTTACCCTGAATATTCCTGACAAGGCATCTGAGTCTTCTCCCGAGGGGCACTTGGGGCATATGCTGAAGCCTGTGACAGAGCGAAGGGAACCTGCTTTTATTCATCCCAACAGTAAAAAAATCCAAGCAAATCACCTCACCAAACCCATCTTACCCTCTTTGCAGCTCCTCTAAGGGATTTAATTTTTAGTACACAAGTAGGTGTAGTATTGTTTGACAGCTGCAGTGGCAAAGCAGGGCACAGGGGAGTAGGGAACATCCTGAGCAGAGTTTCAAGGGTAATTAATTGCTGCTGATAACTCAAGTCAAAGTGAGTGCTGAGGGTTTTCAATTGAATAGAATAAGAAGTTGATGTTTGCTGCCAAAAGCCACTGGAAGACTCCAGTCAGAAATGCCAAGGATAACGAGGAAGGGCAGGGTAGTTTATGTTAAGACACTAGAAATCTAAGTAATACAAATTGCATTACTTGCATTGTAGGCTTTGTGTGCCAAGTAAATGCATTCTCAGAGAGGAAAGTCAGAAAAAAACCCATCAGGTAAAGGATCCAAGCCCTGATGACATACTTTCTCATTTGGAGGCACCTCAACCAGCCTGCACAGCAAACACAAATTGCAGGTGCACTTGATCTGGAGACCTCTTTATGACAAATAGGTCTAGAAGTGAAAATAATCTCAAGATCTTACCCTGCCGTGCTGATGAAGTGAGAAGAAAGTCTATGATATTAAGCAACGGGCATTGCAAGGAGCTCATTTGATGAGACTGAAAGCTCAGGGCTGAAATATATGGGATGTGGTTGGCAGCACCCCTTGCACATCGCTGGAAATTGTCTGCAGGGTGGTTAAACACGCAAAGAATTCTGTCAACTGCCTATCTGATAGAGGAGCAAGTCCCATCCTCTGAAAACATCAGATGAGATCTAGGAATATCTCGTAAAAACCCCCACGTTTTCAACTGCCATGGCATGACTACAACCCATCCTGCTGCAATTAACTGGCAGTATCAAAGCAGGAGTCATCATCACGCTTACACGGCACCTTACATCACCAAAGCTTCATACAAACACCAATTAACCCTCTCAGCAATGCTGCCAAGTGTCATTACGCCTGTTTCATAGATGAAGCAAGAGAGAGAGAGAGGCAGAAAGCTTTGCCCAAGACTTCAAGAGAAGTTCAACAGTTTAAGGCTTTCACGTTGGTTTTTCTTTGCCCGTGTTGTAGTTGACACGAGTCTGTGGGTGGAGGTTTCTACTTAGTGCCATTGCTTTTGTGGTTCTGGTAGAGAGGGGAAATTGAGTGTGTTCCTCTTGCACTGGGGTTTAATTTTGGTTAGGTTTTGGGGGTTGTTTGGCTGGGTTTTTTGTTTGGGTGTTTTTTCTCCAATGTGCTAGAGACTGGAGAAAATCTTGGTGAGCAGGAACCCTCCAGCAAACAGACTTTGAATGAACAGTTAAAGAGTGTAAATTTCTACCTCTATTTGAGCTTTAGATTATGCTGATTGGGCAAAATGGAGCAAGAAAACACCACTAGGCCAGTTTAGCTCCTCCTGTAGGTAACAAACCACTCCTGATCTAACTTTTGGGGGTTGCTTGGGACCTTCTGTGGAGGGTTTCTGTTAATGCTGAATAGACAGGTCAGACCAGGAATATTTTGCTGTTCAGGTGGACTGAATGCTCCATATTACTCATGGAGGGGTGCAGGTGGTAGTCACATGGCAGCATTTCTACTCTTTGATTGGCTAGTAAAGCTTTCCCGGGCACGAGAAAAATGAAAAACAAGTGATTAATAGCAAATCTTAAGGCTTACTAGCTAAGCACAGTGCTTTAATTGTGAATAAGCACACCCCAAACAGCAGAGCCAACAGGTTGAGAGAACATTCATGGGTCTCCCAGATAAACCTCTGCAAGTTTGAATGAATCAAAAATACATCATGGGTGCAATCCTCACATCAGCCTCACATTACGGATCACCTTGGGCATCCTCTCAGAGTCACAAAGCCTTCTTCTCTAAAGCCAGAGCTTCTACTTCAGCCACAGTGCTCCCCTGGGGGGATTTACCTGCACCCAGAGGATTATTACTGTGCTTTTTAAAGTTCTCAGCACTGGTAGAGCTCTTTTGTTGCTGTTGGGGCATCGGGGTTATGATTCTGCTCTTACTGACTCAGACAGGGTTAGAGCTGTTCTGTGAGAAGGTGGAGGAATCCCTTTGAGGCTGCCACTGGAAAAAAAAAATAAATCTAGTATTGCACCTGAATTTAACCCAAAAAGCATCCATCTACAGAGGTATGACAGCTGACACAGCCACTTATGTAATAGCTGGTTTCAGTTACTGATTTGTTAATGACTGTTTTGCCCTTGCGCAGTTTGTTCCCGGTTTCTTCATTCCCTCCTTCCCAGTTGCCATACTGGAGCACCTCTTCCTCTTGTTGACATCTCTTCTAGCACCCAATAGGGAAACCTAAAGCAACTGGATTAACCCCTCAGTGCACTGCTGCCAAGCAATGCATTGTAATCTCTCTCCTGGGTACCACAAGGAGTAGGGATCACCTGGAGAGACCTACTTGCCAGAAGACAGGAGCCAGAAGAACCACCTCCCACTTTCTCCAGGAACTTGGACAACTGCATGGGGAGATTTGGGCTTTGTTTATGATGGAGTTATATTATCTGGGATGCCAGGATGGTTGGATCTTGCATGTCCACAGGAAAAAGCAGCATTTACTGACGTCCTCCAACCTCTGTCAGTCCTAATTGCATCAGTATTCTTACTGCATCCAAGCTGGAGTAGGGTAGAAAAAAAAATCCACTAGCAAGGAGGATTTCACCATCTTTGAGGGGCTGACAGGTCTGAACAGGTGGAACAGCATCTATGAAGTCCCCGTGACTAAAGAAACGAGAACAGAGACCAGGAAGAGAAACAAAAAGCAGGTGTTATCCCAGGGGGATGACAGGAGCAGCTACACGCATCTTACTCAGAAAGGTGAGTGAGTGGAAATGAATGCTTGCTGGAAGCCAGCAGGATTTCGCTACTGAGGTTGCATTTTTAACCCTCTGCGCCTCTGGTGGAGGCTTCACGAAAAGCAGGGGTTACGTGGGGCCTCTTCACAACAAGGGGTGTAATTAAGGGCTATTTAAATGGCTGGTGACTAGCAGAATATGCATGTGCTCCCTGCTGGGATTTCTGGGGTTTGGAAGGATGTGCCAGCTCGCTCCAGCCTTGCTAACTCAGGCACTGCTGCTGATAAAACCAGTGCACCAGGGAGCTCAGCACCAGTTAAAGAGTGTTTACCTACTTCCTTGAGCAGGTTTGGCAGCATCTGAAGCTGCTCTGGCTAGATGGAAACCAGTGCAAAAGGGGCACCGAAGAGCACCAGAGCCACCCTATCTCTGCACACATAGCTCGCTGTGGAGTCAAGACACAGACCCCCCCTCAGCCATAGCTCCAAGCAGCACACAAGCAAAGCAATGAACATGGCAATTCCCACATGAAATCTTGGTGACCAGAGTTTCAACACAGAGGCTCCAGGAGATGAGGAAAACATCTGAAAATCAGAGTCAGCTCAGGAACATTTGGGGCAGGATCAAAAGGAGATACTAAGCAACGTTTGGAAGCTCTCCCAGGCAAGGATTGCCTTTGTTCTGCCTCTTGCCCAGCACTGAACAAGCTGAGAGCACTTCCCTAATACCTCTGAGTACTGCTCCTTTCTCCAGCAGGGCAGCAGAGAAGCAATTTCATGTTCTGCTTTGAAAATACAAAGTGGTTCTGGCCAATAAGGACTGGGGGAAAAAAAAAAATCCAGGAGGCAGAGCCCAACATGTGCCAGTTCAAGTCCATAGAGAGCACAGCCAGCCAACAAATGCAAAGGGGAAAGGCTGGGAGTTTCCTTTCCTACAGCTGCCCACAGAAGTTTGTGGGAGGAGGAACAGACTGGCTCATCCAGTGGCCGTGAAGAAAGCCCTGTGAGGGAGTTTCCACCAAACCAGAGAAGACAAGTCACAGTGATTTCAGAGAGGAAAACTGGATTGGTATGCTGCATCCTGTGGCAGGAGAGAAAATGTGGGAAGATGGTTTGACAGAGTAACCAGGAGCATAAACGCCATTCATGCAGGAACGAGTGACGTGAGTAAAGCAAGATTTGCTAAAAATCAAGATTAAACTGTAGATCTACGAATCCTGCTGAAGGCAGGAGGGTGCAGGGGCTGATCCCTATCCCTTCTCTTGCCAGAGGCTGCTCTTCTCAGCTCACAGGCTGAAGAATATAGGGGATAAAGTGGGGAATCTCCAGAGACACAGGCAAGTTGAGGGATGATAAAGTCATGGAACACTTGAGTGTGAGAGAGCATAATATAAAACAAATGCAGCAAGGGAGAAAGTTAATACCTGAAAGAGTTTATGCAGTTAGTGGGCAGCAAATTACAGTGTGGTTCAGCAGCAGGGAGAGCTGCTAGAAGGGGGGGATGTGATGTGTTGTTTCAGTTGGATTATTTATTTTAGGCCTCTAAATTTTCAACCAACTTGGAAAGTCTTCATGAAGGAGTAAATTGTCCTCTCTCGTTCCTCTGTAAGCCAAAACGAGTGTGATTTACATGATTAGGGAAAGTATTCTTATCTGTCTGGTCAGACCTACCTCACTGCAATTCAGTGTGCTCACAAGAAGTCCAGACACTGGGGATCCTCTCCTCTGGGACATTTAAAGTGACTTCAGGCAAAATAGTAACTGCTGAGCTCTAGAGGGCTAACGAGTCACAGCAAGGGGGACTGGCTACAGATCATCACTAAAGCTTTTATGCTTTAATCTCTGACTCTTTCACTCAACCCTGCAATGGCAGCAGGTGCAATAAGGGGCAGACAAACTGAACCTTCCATATGCTGGATGTTTCCTGTGCTACTCACCTGCTTAGAGTCTAAGAGTCAATGTTATGAGTGTTGCTCTATACAGGGCAACACTTTTACTTGCACCAGCTGCTAGAAAATGTTCAAGGATAAAAAAAAATAAAATAATTAACTAGTAGTAGAGTTCCTTAAGTGCCTGAGCCCATTTCACAAGGAACATTAATTCTCTGAGTAACCCTTTTGCCCATGTGGAGTAGCTACAGTCTCTCCTCTCTGCCCGCAGGATACTCTTTGTGCCTCTGCTGTTACTCTGCACTGGTGCTGATACCAAGACAGGCACAAGTTTGTACAGTCTGCTTTTCATCTCTGTTTCCACAGTCAAATAGGTTTGGGTTGTATTGTCAGGGCTACTGCAGAGCCAAGAGGGGAGTTTGGACAGTTCCTTTAGTGTGATAACCACGTGAAAGCTTCAACACAAAATGAGAACGTTCCTTTCTGTTGTTTACCTGCACTGGCTTCATCAACTAAATGGGATGGGATTCCATTCATTTTAGCTTGGGAACAAATTGTAATTCAGGGAAGAGGGTCCAAAAAGCTCACAGTGTGGGAAGCATCCTTCTGTGCAACACGTAATGTGTCCAGAGGATATATCCAACCACTGACATTTACTTCTGCTCTCCCCTCACTCCTTCCCTCCGTAACAAGGTCCACGAGCACTAATAAACATTTTTTGCCTCACTGAAAAGAATTATAGCATAGCTTTTTTGCAACCCTGAAGAACTTTCTCATGAATGTTATCTCTGTAATCAGTTTCTGTATCTTGAAAGAAACACCAACTTACTTGAAGCAGCAAAAGGGTTCTCTTGCCTTCCCCTCTCCTCCCAGTTCAGGATACAGGATGACAGATGAGCAAGTGCAAACAGACCTGGTGTCCTGCTGGAGGAACAGCCTTGTCTGCATATCCAGTTCTTCCCCATTTCCTGCAGGAAAAATTCATGGCTGGCTCAGAAGGGATTGTTCTGATGTGTTGCCAGAAAAATCTCTACACCGAGGCCTCCAGCCATAATGAAGCAACAGAATTTGTCTTGTGTATGTTCATTGTGCAAGAATTTCATTGTCAAGGATTTATTGTTGCCATTTTCTGTTGCACAATATAAAAAGAGAGAAAGAAGGGTGGGGGGACAAATAAATGGATGTGACAGAATTAGGTTTCCAGTGTTCTGAGGGTTTTTTTAAATAAAAATGCAATTACTTCATTGATTAGGGACAACTGGCTCTGCTGTAACTGTTCATGCAGGAGCTAATTGGTGGGGATTTTAATCAAAAGCTTAAGAGTTAAACTCCAAAATACAGTCTTAAAAAAACAAACAAACAAAAAAAGACATTTTTCACATACTTGTGATGTTTCCTTTTAATACCACAGAGGGTTAAACCACATTAATAGCAGTTGTTTAATACTATTCACATCTTCTAGAATAATAATAGTAAAGTTTAAGCTGAATGTTCTACATATTTTATATTTCCAAAACATCCAGCACAAAGCAATTAAAAACATTATGATTGATTTCAATCCTGTTTATCAGCAGAGTATGTTTCCCCTGCACTTCATCCTCTCTCTCTTCCTTGTGGACTTAATTTCAGAAGAGATTTCAATTGTCTTCGCAAATGACAGTATTTTGCAACTTCCACTGTAACAGAAAAATCCAGTCCCAGCCAATCTAAAAAGGCAGGCAGGAGCCCTACACGTTATCCAGAGTATTCACATTTTCATATAACAAGCTTCTTGCAAAACCACTGCAGAGCTGTTTTCCAACTGGGCTGATGTCAGTACTAATTATGCAAGCAATCAGAGGTGATTGTGTTTTAGCAGTCCCAGGATTCTGAATCCACTTCTGCAGAATCTTGCAAGTCTTAACTAAGCAGAGTTACAAAACCAGGGTGTTCTGATTTAAATCGAGTGTGACAGTTGATTCAGTATAGTTAAGCCTCAACCTCTGAAGACTTCAGACTCTCAATGGGCATGAGGTTGCACCCTATGGATGAGCAATATTCTGAGGGAATCAGGAAATCCACTGCCACGTGTGCCTTGGACAAGTATTCTGATCATTTCAGATTACATGGAGGTATGCAATTCCTCAAGCACACATTTGGAAACTTAATGGCTTCAATTACAAGTGATCATTAAGCCTCTAGAACCCATGAAAAGAAGGCAGAAAGTTAGTTGCCTGATGGGAATGGTCAAAGTGGAAAGAACCCCAGAGATCCATGGTTACTTCCTTAGGTACTGGGAGAAATGATGGCTAAAAAACCTTTCTAGCCATTGGAAAAAAGCCCCAAAGTTAACAGACCACCACCACCACTCAACCCAACTTAAGCATAACCTTAACTTGTTTGTCCAGTTCATTCACTTCCTATTATTCCCTGGATCATGCTTTGAATAATTTGCATGATCTGTTTAAGTCCTGCCCCTTTTGATGTCATCGATTTGATCCATATAGGCTGGACAGCTCCCAATTTATCTTCAGTTAGAGCAGGAAACCTGAAAGCTTTGGACCAAGACTTGGCTTCTGTTCAGGATAAAGCTGAAGGCTGAGTTTAGTGGCTGCTCTAAATACTCAAAGATAGAATTTCTGCCAAGGTACAGTGGTGCTGGTGTGCATGGGGAGGGGGGGATCTTAGTTGCTTTACAATGTATTCCTGTACATATATGATTGATATGTAGCTATAGGTAGCTGTACAGGTGGTGAAATACCCAACTTGTGTGTGCTGAGCATTAAGCTGCTGGGCTATTACCTGACCATCTGCTTGTCTGTCACTGCTCTCTAACTTTCAGGGACTTTCTTGCCACTTGCAGCCTCTCTCCAGCCACTTGCAGGACAGGCAACGGGTCACTGTGGCTGTTATGTGTTTAGTTAAGTCCCTGACAGCAATTGCTATGTTAAATAAATTAGTGGTATGCTGACCTGGAAACCAGTGGGGAGAGGATGATCTGCTCCCTGTACTTGTGTGTGCTTGGAAAGGTTCCCTCTGGCTTTGGTGGGTGTTTTTGTTTTGGGTTTTTTTGTTGGTTTGTTTTTTTGTGGTGGTTTTTTTTGTCTTTTTGTTTGGTTATTTCTCCATTACCCTATGCTTTTATTCTAGTTATTCTTAGAATGGTATGGACTAACTAGTCACAGCCTTCAAGGCCCAGTCAGAATGTTTGAAAACTGCAGAATGCCTCTGAAATTAATGATTTGGATGTTTACAGGTGGTTTGCTCAAGGTTATACATAAAGAGGTTGATTGATTTGATTTAGCATGCACTTTTGGTAACTATTGCCTTCTTTTCTGCTTTCTCCTCATAACAAGGCTTACTATTGTAACTGACTAGTAGCAAATGAAATTTTCTTAATCTCACATAATTTTCATTTCTATCTTAAAATACCATCAATATTTCAGGACATATCCATATATTTCTTAACATCCGCCACATTTATTTGCATTTATTCTTATCTATATAAATTAGGAAAGACCTGAATAAGATAAAGGTTGAACATAGATAATTTTCAGATTATTATGGTTAATTGGACCGGGGGCATTCTGGAGCTTGCCAGAGATAGTCCTTTTTAACTGAGGAAACAATGATATAAGCTTCCAGCTGTAAGGCTGGCTGATAAAATCAACTGTAAGCAGTGGCTCAGAGTCCTGTGGTTCTGCACAGTCTGTGGGGGAATGGCAGTTAACTGCAGAAAATCAGTATTTCCTTGTAGCAAAAGTAGAATTGCTCATTTCCCACTTCAATTTTTTAGCATACATTTTCTTTTAATTGTTTATGTTTTTGTGTTTTTTTTTAATATTTCACTTCTGCTTGGGCTTCCTGCACTTTTTTAATGACAAGTATAGCTGTGAAGTTGGAAAAATCATTGACCTTGTTTAGATATAGAAGTATAAAGGAGGTGCCTATGCCTTGGAGTTCCTTTTGTATTCTTGTTAAACAGCTTGGAAAATCCAGACATGGTACATGCAATGGACTTTGTGGAAAATAACATGATAAACTTGGTTTCCTTGTTGGATAATACACTTCTGGGGGCTGTTTTAAAGCTGATCTTGGTACTTTGGGGTGCTCTTCGTTGTTTATAGTCCTAATCTTTCTGACATCAATAGGTACACTGAAGAAACTGTCTCAGCATCTTGTGACACTTGGAGATCATTACATATGAAGTGTCCTACACCAAAGACCTTAGAAATAGAGCAGTGATTTAAAATGGAGAGGACTAATTGATGATGATGCTGTTGCAGGTCAGGGCACTAGTGTGTAGCAGCTGGACTGTGGTCACCTCACTGGCATCTCAGACAGAGCCACCACTCCAAGGTCAGTAAAGGACCAGAGCTTCCATTGGTGACCATGCAGTCCACTTGCAAAATTCCTTCAGTTATTTTGTGTGCTCCTTGCCTTGTCTTCCAGCTCTGTTGTTGTATCTATAAGTTTTTATGTGGAGGTAAGGTTGGCCCAAAAGAATTGTACCCAGTAAACTTCTCTTAATAACATAATAGGCAGGGTGATTCACAGAGTACTGTCATCTTGGGAACTCACATATTACAGGACTTGATGTCATGTTCAGTAGGTGGAACTATGTCACCATTAGTCCAGTGTCCCAGTCTGGTACTAAACCCTAGGAGATGTCCTCTATGTGCTGACAAACTCACGTGCATCAGTAACATGCACATTTCCATCAGCATCGAGGCTGAAGTTATCTAGAGTAGTACAGTAGATGTTTTACTTACCATGACAAAGGAGGTATGGAGTCGATTTCCAGCTCTGCCACTCTTCTTGGGTGAGCTTCAGTCTCTGTGCTTTTCACTTCTGTAAAGTAGTGACAAGAAGATTTTGAGATTTCTTAAAAAAAACTACTTATGCAAGAGATAGGTGGCAAAATTTCTGTTCATAGCAATAACTAATATTTCTGTGGTCTTCAGAAACAACCCAAGAGCATTTTATTTTAAGTAGTATCTGCAATGCTTTTTCCTCATCCTACTTTGGTTAATCCCCTCTGTGGTTTCATTCGAGGTGATGTTTTTCAACCTTTCCTTTCCTGAATACCCAATTCAGCTCCTCTGAACTATAAAATATCTCCTATATTACAGCTTGGAAGTGGCAGAAATTATTCCTGCTTTCTTCCGTTCTGCAGAATGGGAGATCACACACATTAAAACCAGTTCCTCATTCGTTGACTTGCAAGTTGCATTTGTCCTGATTCCTTGGCATCAGGATGAAGCCACACCATTCATGAGAGTGAATGCTCCTCCTGTCTCATTTCAGGCCTGGAGCCCAACACCTTTATCGAGCAATATACTCCTAATATATGAATTGCTTACAGATCTGTATTCATGCTCAGTGACACGAGGCTTCAGAATTAAATATTGGTTCTTAGAAAGAAGAAAACTACACAGCAGCTTGGGCATTAGTCACCTGAACTTTGCATAGCCATGCTGACAGAGCACTCATAGCCCAAGCACGGCAGGACACGTCACGTTCCTGGGGCAGCAGCGTGCAGGACGTTTGACCTCTTTGCTACTTCCTGATGCCCACACTCTGGAAAGACAGATGAGTCTCAGTTGACAGTTATTTGCAGTGCTTGCTAATAACAAACTCCTTGGGGTCCTGCTTGGAAGAGGCCACAGGTTGGCCTTCTTCTTTCTAAGAAGCTCATAAGGTTGTTGTTTCTTTTTTTCTTTCCATTGAACAGAACCAGACTTAGAGGATGGAGCAGGAAGTGGCAAGAGAAGAAGAAGAGCAGAAGGAAGGCTTGATTGAGTTTTATGATTCCTTCAAGGACATGTTTGAGTTCTTCTGCAAGAACACAACCATCCACGGCACCATTCGCCTCGTGTGCTCCGACAGCAACAGGATGAAAACAGCTTTTTGGACTCTGCTTTTACTTGCCAGCTTTGGCATGTTGTACTGGCAATTTGCACTTATGTTCAGCCAGTACTGGGCTTATCCCGTTGTCCTGACCATGTCAATGCACTCGGAGCCCAAGATGTTCCCAGCAATCACCATCTGCAATCTGGACCCCTACAGGTAACCACCCTTCCCCCTCTCCTGGAGTCACGTCCTTTGTCACAAGGCTGCAGGAAGGGTCAGCAGCCTTATGACTGCAGCCTGGAGGAGGTGGAAGGTAGAGGGAGGTCTCTCTGCCTCACGGAGGCAGAAAGGGACTATGGTTACTTCCAAACTGGTTTGGAGATAAGATCTTGTTGGGAATTGTGCAACAACGTGTAGCAGTTCATTTCACGCCCTGAGTCAGGATAGAGGGAACTCTGCCTTGTGACTTGGTTCAAGCTGCAAACTGATTTTGTCCTCTGATAAAAAGTCCTTCCCTGAAAAAAACACAGCTACTGTGTGCATCCATTCCTCCCTAAACCACTGATCCCTGGAAGGATGCTCCTTAGAGGTGGTGCTGCCTGGGTTTTTGTACCCCACGAGGGCTTTAAGGAAGCCATAGAACATCTTTGGAAGACTGGGTGGCTCTGCTTGCCCAGCCAGGCTCCCAAAGTAGGGGCAAGTTATCCAGGAGTTTCACATTGCATAGTAAAGGAATTAAGTCATTTCCTTTAAATAATTACCTACTTGGCTGGCAGGAAGGCCAGTTGGTGCAGCTGATGCTGCACAGCCACAGGCTCTGAGGTTTTCAGGGGAGAATCCAGCAACTGGAAACTCAGCTACTGGGGATCATCGTAAATTAATCTCCTTAAGCTAGGTACACTAATCAGAGGCACCATAAATTGCTGGCTTTTCTCACACAGGCATCAAGGTCTGCAGAGACCAGGAGAGGAGCCTTTTCACATATATTGTGAGGGTACAGAATACAACTGGAAATGTGGATCTTTGCTAACAGCTTTCTGTTCCTTGCAGATTTGATCTGGTTAGTGAACATTTGGTTCAACTGGATCGCATGGCAGAGGAATCAATCACTTTTCTGTATGGCATAAACACATCAGCCAGCCTGTTCCACATGAATGAGAAAAACATCCACATCAAAGAATTATCAAACCTAGGCAACCTCAGCAGATCTAGCTTCAAGCTGAGCCAAAACTTCTCACT
This sequence comes from Ceyx cyanopectus, assembly GCA_013401355.1. NCBI lineage: Eukaryota > Metazoa > Chordata > Aves > Coraciiformes > Alcedinidae > Ceyx > Ceyx cyanopectus. The sequence continues at coordinate 23,632 of VYZU01090444.1, read as the reverse complement.
CTTGAGGATGACTGACCCCATCACCAAGTCAGGGAAGAGGCACTCCACTGTGGGCTTCAAGCTGGTAGGTGCACAACCCCGAGAGATGTTACCGTGGCTACAGAGGACTGGCTGCTCCCTAAGGGACAGGGGGGAATATATCAGTAGGGCAGGATGGGGCCAATCCCACCCAGTACCTGAGCAAGTGAGCAGGGAAAGCTCACAGGTGGTGGCCAGGTCCCAGCAGGAGTCCAGCTCATCATGCAGGTCCATGGTGATGAGGCAAGTTTAAGATGTAAAGCTGGAGGCTCCTGGAGCCACAGGGTCTGCAGTACAACATGATCCTGGTTGGAGACCAGCAACCCCACACCCCACAGAGGGGCTAAAGACCCTGGGCTGAGCTTAAATTAGCTCCTGGACCCATGGGTAGAGAGGGTGTGGGTGGGGGCTCCAGGTGAGGCTGCTCAGGTCTGTTAAGGTCTAATTGCATTCAGGGTCCTGTCAAAGATCTCACAAAATGCATTAAGAAAAGAGTGGAAAAAATAGTTTCAGTGCTGTATGATGAGAGCTTGCAGGATGTGTCAGGAGAGTCCATCCTTCTCTACCTCTAACAGTTCATGCTGATTGCTAGGGTTTTTGTGAAGTGAAACAATAGCAACACCACTGATCTTAGCCCACCCCTTTGTAAAGTCCTCCTGACAAGTTCAGTAGAGAGTGGCAGCAGCCAGCTGTGGGAATCATTGCACCCCTTTTTAAAAATACCCCAAACCTCCAGACTTAGGAAGTAATACTGCAAATAACAGAGAAACACCATGAAGAGGACTCCCTCAGTGCCTGAATGTTGTGCTGCTGGGGGCACTGGAAATACTGTGCATAAAACAAAAGTTGGCAATAACACATCAAGAGGATGAAAGCAACAAATGGTTGTCTGTGAATTGGGAGAAGAATGCAACTGCTTCAGATTCTTCATCCTGAAAACAGACAGCATAGAGCTAAGAGCAGAAGCTATGAGAGAGATCAATGTGCCTTGGGAAGGCAGCAATTTTTTGGCTTGTTATTATTGTCCTGCCCTATCCTGAGGTCCTTCACCAGGCACACTTTCACCAGCAGCTGTGGGTGTTCACCTAGCTAAGGCCTGAGTAAGAAAAAGCAAGCAACTCAGGACTTGCTTGGTTCATGATTCATAGGTTGTAGTGAATTACCACCAGCCCTGTCGTTCCTTCTCCAAAAGCATTTGGTTTTTCTTGTCTGCTCTCTTCTCCTGCCTCTTTTCCCCTGCTCTCATTCCCCCAGGATGAAGTTGCACACCTAGTTCAGCTTCAAGGAGAGAAGGTGCTAAGCACATAACACAATGACCTCCAGAGGTCCCTTCCAAACTCAGCCATGCTGTGATTCTGTGATAACTAAAATGATCAGAGACTTCCCTTGCTGAAAAAACAGAGGTTCCCCTTGTTGTCCCTGTATACAGTGTTGCCTTCACCCCCTGATCTGTTACCCTTGGGCTGTCATGTCCTGGCTCTGCTGAATGGCTCCCTCTCTTTCTCTTCCAGTGCAATGCCACAGGTGAGAATTGTTTCTACAAGACCTATTCATCTGGGATGGATGCAATTCTTGAATGGTACAGGTTTCACTACATGAACATCATGTCCCAGCTGCCAGTTATAATCAACATTTCTGACCATGAGGAGCAAATAGAAGATATGGTCTACTCCTGTCAGTATGATGGGGAGCCCTGCAGACCCAGGTATCTTACTTCCTGAGGTGCTACTTGTGATTCAAGCAGAACTCAGGGACTTTGGAGTCTGAAACTGAGCCTACACTTCCAGGCAGTGCAGGCACCACACCTTGTGGTGTATTGTCTGACTGAGAGGAAGAACAGCCTTCCATGGGGCTAGGAACCTAGAAAATTACCTTATATGAGTTCTTGTCTCCAGTGAGTGAACAGCTCTGTCCCACAGGGACTCCTGAACATACACTCACAGAACACATCCTACAGAGGAGTAATGGTATTGCTACAGTCATTAAACCCCACCAAAATCTCTCTTGCTTTCAGTGACTATGTTCACTTTCACCACCCAGTCTTTGGAAGCTGCTACACATTTAACAGCAAAGGAACAGACCCCTTTTGGACAGCCACAAAACCAGGAATTCCTTATGGTATGTTATTTGGATTCCATATGTCTTCTTTATGTGACTTACTGACATACAGCCCTTTCTCCTAGACTGCTGGCACAAATCCTGTACTGCATTTGCTTGCTTTACTAGCCACATGTTTATGAGAGCTGTATCAGCCAGAGCTTGGCTTAGAGCAAGCAGAGTGTTAATTAGTTTTCAAGCAGAATGCTACTAGGGTTTTGGAATAGGCTGGTGCAATTGCTCCCTGAGCAGACACCAGATCCCTAAGGAAAAAGAATGGCTCTTCTGTGAGCTAAGACAGCAATGTGATCAGGGCTGAGAATTCCAAGTGTTCCTGTTCTGGCCCAAAGCACATTGTTCCACTCTTCCCTTTTCCTTTGATTTGCAGGACTTTCCCTTATCCTGAGAGCAGAGCAGAAGGATCACATCCCCCTCTTGTCCACAGTGGCAGGTGTGAAGGTGATGATACACAACCACAACCAGACACCGTTCCTCGAGCACGAGGGCTTTGACATCAGACCAGGCATTGCAACCACCATTGGCATTCAGCAGGTCAGCTGCTTGCTCAACAGCTTTGCTTCTTTTCCTTGGAAAGCTGTGAGGAGCTGGGAGTGACTAACCCAACAGACTGGTGCTCCTCTTGCCTTTGCTTCTTGACTGGCCACCTACAGCCATGAAGCCCCTTTTTCTCTCTTCACTCTGCTTGGGTTCCCAAGTGTAAAACAAAATTATTCCAAATGTGCAAGTGGACTTTTGGTCCTCAGTACACTGGGACCTGCTTTGTAACACACTGGGGTTTTTACACCTCTCACCTCTTGCTCCAGCTCTGCACTGGGGGCTGCATGTGCCTGTTAGGATAACAACAAACATTTAGAAATTACTTTGGCATGACCAGTTACTGCTGGTCAGCTGATCCCTGCTGACTGGCCACATGTGCTCTCCTACCTCTGCCCTGCTCCTGTATGTGTACCATGAGCAAGTATAGCTCAGCTGCTTCCTGATCTTTGTAGGATGCTCCGTCCAATTAGGCAGTTTAGACAGAGATGGCTCAGGCCAATTACAGCTTCTAATCACTCAGGCCCTTTTCTGTGTCCACAGGATGAGGTGAATCGCCTGGGTGGCAATTATGGGAAATGCACAACTAATGGCAACGATGTGAATGTCAAACTCCTGTACAACAACTCCTACACCCTGCAGGTATTGTCAGAGTGGCTGCCTGAGGCTCCAGCTTATTCAGGGTGGATGAATAGCAAAACCAGTCATACCTTACTCCCGGAGAGCTTTTACAAGTGAGCAGATTTATTGCTGGAGATAAGAGAGAGATTCATGCCCCCCTGAAAAGAAGTTCACTAGCAGGGTGTTGTAGCTTGGAGCATGCTTTAGCTAGTGGGGGATACTCAGATACACTGGGGCTCTCCCCTCCTTGAAATGCAAGAGAGCTCAGACAATGAGCCAGTCAAGGCAGCTAGACCCTTGTAGTAAAACATTCTTGGGCCATCAGGTCTTTGTTTAAGTGGTTGCTCCTGGCTCTACATGTTGGGGCTGTTTTACTGAGGTGTTACTGGGCATAATGAATAAGGGAGCTGGGAGAAATTCTGCCTCCCTGAGTTCAATACAGTTGTCAGAAATAAAGGCAAGGACTGACAAGTGAAGACCTTTTGCCTCATCATGCTCTTGGTGATGGCTGGTGTCTTTCTGCAGTAAGAAAATCTGTGTGCAGTCTCCTAGCAGCTGCATGCTACAGACTGAAGGTCTGGGAACTTGAGAATTCCTGGCTTATCCAATCTTTCATGCCTTCTTTATTTTCCAGGCTTGTTTGCATTCCTGCTTTCAGCACATAATGGTTCAAAAATGTGGCTGTGGCTATTACTACTACCCACTGCCTCCTGGTGCTGAGTACTGTGACTACAACAAGCAGCCTGCATGGGGTAAGAGCAGCAGACTGCTGGCTGGGAACAGCCACATGACTTTTCAGTTCTTTCTGAAGACGTTATGAAGTTTCTGAGGTTCTTTTCTCCCTTGTGCCTGTTTCCTGCTTAGACTGTCTGAATCCAGATGCTTTTCTGTGTATTTGCATGGATATCAATTAGTGCATTAAAAATCTTGATATTATCTATCATCCCTTTATTAAGAATGTGATATAGGGTCCAGCTCTTCCACGTCACCACTATTGGTGTCTGTGCTGGTGGTAAGGCAACACTTTGAATGATTCCTCTTGGTCTGCTGGTTGGCCCAATCCCAACAGATCCTTCCAGGGAAGGCACCTGCCTTGAACTCAGGTCATCCACTTGGGACCATGCCAAAGGGAGAGTGCAGCAAAAAGAGATAGTGCCGGGTGCTTGGGAAGGCCAGGCAAGGGCAGGGTTTTTTGGAAGCCTTCCATTTCCTCAGGAAGTGCCTGAGTGTGTTCCTCTCATTTCTTTCTCCAGGTCACTGCTTCTACCAGCTGTACAGCAGGCTCAGAAATCACCACCTGAATTGTTTTGACCAGTGCCCCAAGCCCTGTCGGTACGTTCAAAAAGTAGAGCTAAAAAAACCCCAAATGATGCCAGCTTGAAGAGAAAAATTACACTAGTGGAAATGTGGGAACAATGGATGGGTCAGCTGGCCAACTGAATTTCCTATCCAGAGATTTCAGTTTGCTGTTTGAACCCTAATGTTGAGAAAGGAAAAAAAGGCAAATTAACTGAGAGCTTTGTGTGTGCATGACAGCAGAGAGGTGAAAATGGTTTAAACTCACTGAAATGTTTTATTAAGACCAAGCCAAATTGTGTCATTTTTCAATCTATATTACTTTACTTGGCTTACCTTTTTATTTTAGGTGCCTTTCAAAACATAAAGCAAGATATCAAACATTTTGGGTGTCAATGCATCAAAGAAAAGCTGTCATGATTCTGAAACCATTCTAGTTTACCTCCTGAACTGAGCATTTTTCAGGCAACCTCTGGTTTTATTTCCTAATCTGCATTATAAACCTTTTCCCAAAGTTCTCAAGAGCTGCCCCTAGAACTTCTGGTTTGGGGGGGGGGGAAGTTTTCACTTTTAAACTCCTTTATGTGTTTGCTCTTCAGTGCCAAGAGATCATAATCTCCATTTTTATCTTACCAGGGAATCACAGTACAAGGTGTTTGCTGGGACAGCCAAATGGCCATCAGTGAAGTCTCAGGTAGCCCATGCAGACAACTGCTGTTTTTGGAGGGGACACTCTATTTACTGTGGCTGTTGGAATGTTAAAGTTAAGGGTGAAAACAACTGTGGCAGCAGCAAAGTGGCAAATAAAGCAAACTGCTCCAAAACCTGCGCCCAAGGGGATGTCCCTGCAGTTAAGGTGCCAGACTGAGATGCTAGAGAGGGACAATCAGTTCTATTTCTAATCCAAACCCCCTTGTGACCTTCAGGGATTCACCACACTGCCTTAGTTCCCACCCACAAAGTGGTGCTAATGACTTTCTGCTTCCAGTGGGTGTTGTGGTGGAGCAACTCACTTCTGAGTGGCTGTGAGGTGCTGCAGGGCTGCAGTGGAAACTCTCTGAGTCAATGGATGACCTTTTGCTGTTTCTCATGTTCTAATGTTAAATGGGCATGACCAGGTAATTAATTCATGTGAAACAGGTGGTCATGTAGATGTAAATAGAATCACTCAGACTCCTAGAATGGATTGAGTTGGAAGGGATGTTAAAGATCATCTAGTTCCAACCCCCCTGCCATAACTATGTATGTTATAAACCAATCAACTACAGCCCTTTTTATTTGCAATAGTTGTTTGAATGCTCATGAAATCTAGATTTACAAACCATGATCATCCCACACCTCAGGAGACAGGGTCACCAGTAACTTGCATATCCTCTGCTGCAGGACTGGGTCCGCCAGGCTCTCAGGCATCAGAACGGGTACAACTCGACCAGCAACAGGTTAGTCCCTGGCAGAAGGTGCTCCTCTTAAAACTATGGATTACCTCTTCATCCTTGAGGACTCTGTAGATGGAAAAGAAGGGCTAGAGTATAGGACCATCCAAAAATGTCCTGGCTTTCCCCACAGCATTGTAAGACAGCCCCTTCTGAAAGCTTTTTTCCCAAGCTCATGTTGAACACCCTCAGGAGGAAAGCTTGAGCAGGTGGTGAACCCCATTGCCTGGCAAGGACCATCCAAAAGAGAGGCCAGACTGATGCCAGCAGTGCCTTCCACTGGGTGAATGACATGTGGCCATCCCCCTGTTGCTAACTGCTCTTTCTCCAATGCAGGAAGGATATTGCCAAGGTGACTATCTTCTACCAGCAACTCAACTACCAGTCTGTGAACGAGTCTCCTTTACTCACAGTAGGTTGAACTATCTCAGCTCAAAACACTGCTGCCTGTCAATAGTTCTGGTGTGCTCTGTGTGGTTGGAGGGAGGATTATTTTCAGCCCCTGAGATGGGATGGGATTCTTAAGGAAGAGACTTAAAAATGTTCCCATTTTCCTCAGTCACACAAAATGCCTCCCCAGATGGGAAGCAGCTAACTGACCTGCTGGCAAAATGCAAGATTTTCACCTTGCCAGAGCTCTGCCGTGTTTGCTAAACACAACCCTTTAATTCTTTCCACAGGCAAATCTGCTTCTGTCCAGCATGGGAAGCCAATGGAGCCTCTGGTTTGGATCCTCAGTGCTGTCTGTAGTTGAAATGTTTGAGCTGCTTATAGATACACTAGTCTTGTCTCTCCTCTTCTGCTACCAAAGGCTCAGGACAAAGAAGCTGTTGAAAGTAGATCACACTCCTACCATCCCCAGCGTGAGTTTGACCCTGGAAAACTATCGAGTTGTGCAAGAAGAAGCTGGGAAAGGTGATGATTCTGCTCCTACTCACCCTCCTGGAGTGACTGTTGCCATGGACGACAACAGTGACCTGCATCCTCAGCCTCTCTCCAGCAAGCTGCAGACACCAGAGCCTTGCCCAGATGTGGTGCTTAATGGGTTTTGCTCCATGAAAGGCAGCTCTCCAGGGGGGAGCTGAACCCCTCGAGGTTTGGTTGTGTGCACAGAGAAGCAGGAGGCTTGAAAAATCCCTGGATGCCCAGGTGCTGTCCCACAGTTTGCCAACAGCAACGTCCTGGATCCGTGATGTGTGAGCACCTGAGCACCAGGCTGCTGAGCTGGGCCCTCCTCCTCCAGCTCTTCCAAGCTGATGATGAAGCCAGCCACGCGTCCTGGATTGTTCTTTTGTTCCCGATGAGTGGCCGGGGAGGGGAGAACTGTTCTTCTGCTCCCTGGGACAGCTGATGAGTCCTCGTAAAAAGCCTATTCATAGCTTTTAACTTTGAAAGCCCGGTGAGGAAATCAGCCTGTGGCTTCAGACAGGCCCATCTACATTTCACAAATGGACTGAGGAGAAAAGGCAGCCTGGCTGTTGATGGAGAGTCCCTGGTGCCAGCCAGTGCTGGCCAGAGGGTAACAGACCCGGGCTAAGGAGAGGTGGCCCTGCTTCCATCTCTGCTTCCAAGACACCTCTCTGCTCTTCACCTGGTGCTGTTGCATGTTGAGGACAATGCACAGAATGCTGCTGCTGCTGAGGTGCTTTTAGACTGAACCCAGATTATTTCAAAGGAGACTTCTTATCTCAGAAGAAAGAGAAGAAGTGGGGCTGATGGCTTTTTTACATCCCAGAAGAAGCACCTGATTCATTTGGACAATTAAAACAATGCTGCATTTTTGTTGCAGTCCATTTATAAATAGAGATGTTTCATGTTCATATTTGACAGTAACTTATGTGTATATAAAATAACACATTTATTTTTGATGATGGTTTACACGGGAGCATTTTAACTCTGCTCTAATCTTGTTTATGACTTTCTGTAGAAAACAAGGGTTAACAAGAAATCAATGAGCTTTGTTTTGTAAGTTTTTTAAATAATAAGATGCTCTGAATACGGCCTATGGCTGGGGGCTCAGTTTGATCTTATTCTGCTTTCAACCACTGTTTGGATCTGTTTGTAGCCCAATTAGACTTCCTTTGGGAATGCAAGACTCAGCTCATTACTGAAAGCTGATGATGCCATAGGCACACAGACATCTCTGTGTGTGAACACGTTTGGCTCTCAAAAGAAAACCCCCCTCAGAACTGCCAGACTCATTACCACCAGCACTAAATGGGAAAGCAAAAAGAAATTGAGGAAAGAGTCTTTACACTAGTCCCAGTGCACAAAAAATATCCCTGTAGGATTCTGTAATAGAACAGTGCAATATAATTTCCAGGAGGAGCCAATTTGGGGCCAGAGGAGCGAGTGTGGGACCAAGGATCAAGTGGCAATGTCTTGTCCCATGGTCAGCTTTGGAAGAGGAGGGATGTGGCAACAGGGGAGAGGGATCTGTTAGCAGGGTGTGTGCTTCCCTTCATCCATGTATGGACCCAGAAGAGCAAGGGGTGTTGCAAGGCAGGCAGGAGATGCCTTGGCAGCGTGGTATGTGAGTGGGCAGGGATGACTCTTGGCAGCACAGAGACATGACTGGAAGGGCAAAGGGGGGTGGGGGTCACTATGGAAGAGGGACATGGGGAAAATTTGCTTCACATTCTGCTTGTGCCACCTTTAGTGGAGTAAAAGAATGGTTTGTAAGCTAGTGGAAGTGTATGAGGGATCCAGTTGGAAGGTAGCTTAGAGCAATCTTCTCTGAGGGTGTGGACTAATTTTCAGCTTAGTAGCTGCCTCTTTATTACAGAACATTGCCATAGCCTGTTGCAGTTGAGAAATCAGCTGGATGAATTCTTCATTAGGGTCATACCTTAGTGCCTGTGATATCACCACTGAAATATCTGCCCTCTTTGCAGCTCCTTCTACCTGAGCTGCACATTGCCAGTAAGGAGCAAAATGAGGCACGAAGGGGAGTCACTGAGAACCCTGCTCAGAACCACAGAGCAATGGCCCAGAGCCCTGTCAGAAGGGCTGAGATGTCTGTTCAGCTGCCACGTTGCTGGTGTGTTTCATTACCAGCATTAGTGACATTGGAGCATGTTTTAATCATGGGAAACAGAAGGGCCACCTAGAGTTAGCATCTATTATCTCTTTGGAGACAAGTTCATTCAGCTCCCTCTTCTCAAGCCATAAAACTGTGCCAGATCAATTTAATATTTTAAAACCTTCTCCTCCCAAAGTCCTTCAGTGGCTTGTGAAGATCTAGAATCAGAAATAATGAGGAAATGTTTGTGAATTAAAAAAAACAACAAACCCTCTTTTTATTCTGAGTTCATAGATATTTGCACGTGAAGTTTTTTTTCACTCCCACCTTTCAAAAAAGATACATTTTTTCTGCCATGAGATATATTACATTCCAGCCTGTACAGTTTATATATAACCATTCTGACAACATACTTTATTATGTCATGGTGCCTATACCTGTATAGTCCACACACAACCTTTTATTATTGGTGATAACTATGACATACAATAATAAACCCAACAAACATTATACTGCAAGTCGTGCCTTGCGGGGGAGTAAAACTCTCCTAACACTGAGACCCACACCTAGCAGGAGATAAGAGCTGGAGTCTGGTGTCAGTGTTGCTCGTGGAAGCTCCATGGAACTGAGATTTAATTTCCTGGCCCACAATAAACCTATTGTGGAATTATTCCTGGAAGGTCTCTCATCCTTCTGCTCAGGGCACAAGAGCAGACACCAGGGAAACCAGAAGTTTCTAGCAGAAGCCTGTATGAACAGAGAGCATCTTTCTCCAGCCTGTTACACCCACCCAGACATTTCTGCCCTCCTGGAGCTCAGGCAGCTCCCAGCCTGACATTGCAGCAGAAGGTCCTGGTGGATGGAAGGGAGGGAGGGAGGGAAGGGGCTATCTGCAGGAGTGGCTGAAATGTAGGCTTCTCCTTTTGAGTTTCTCAGGGTCGTTTGAAGCCATGTGAGAGAATTCCCTGAAGATGTCCAGGTAAGTAGCATCTCCTGCAAAAATACACAGGAAGAGGGATTAGTCCCAATGGTTTTGCTTTGCTTTGCTACTCCCCACCCATGGAGATCATGGTGCATCAGGCCACTTTCACTGGATGCAAGAGGCAGCTCCACACGTGATCCAGAGCCCAGCTCTTCAGCCTCACAGGGTTCTGCTTTGCCTTTTGTTGTGCCCCTTGTCCAAGAGCAGGAGCATGGGGCTTGGGATTAGTGTTCAGCCAGGACCAGAGAGAAGGTCATTTAGTAGTTGTCAGGCTCATCTTCTGACAGCCAGACTCCTCAGAGCTTGTTGTGGCAGGTACAACATCAGTCCACAGGTACTGGAATAAAACAAGCCCCTGTTGAAGGGCTCTGTCAGATAACAGCTTCTCCAGGGACAGCTGACCCAAGGCTCTGCCCAAACCACAGGTGAAGGCAGAGTTCAGGTGCCCCAGCAGCACTTCTGTGACAGAACCTCCCTTGATGCAGCAATGGTTTCAGATTTAGGTTGCAATTCTAATCAGGCACCCACATCCCATGAACTATTTCCCTGCTCCTGTGTGTGCTGCTTGACTTTCTAGGACAAGTTTTGCCATGGACAGGGCTACTGAGCTCAGTTTTACCTGGTGATGAACCCATGTGGCCACAGAGGAAAAGATAAGTGAAAGATCCCAGGTATTCACCTACCCCAGTGAAACTCTCTACATTTAGTCTTTCAGCCAAAGTTCCTGTGCCCTGTGCTTGACAGGAGTCATGTCCTGAGAGTCACCAAGTGGAGATCAGAGCTCTGTGAGCTGCACAGCTCCCAGGGACATCATCTGCCAATATTGGGGCAGTGCTGAGAGAAGGGAAAAGCTAAAAAGGAACTTGGATCCAGGAAGCCAATGGCAGGATCCAGCATAACTTCATGTCATCCCCCAGACTTGTCTGGAGAGGATGGTCTGTGTCCAGCTAGCTGGGAGTGGACAGAGGACTGCAGCCTCACCTGGCAGGGCTCCCTACCCTGGAGGCATCCTCCAAGCAACATTCCTCCAGCTGCTCCTTGGATGCAAGCTCACAGGACAGGTCCCTCTGTGAACCTGGTGGCTCCTTCCACCCCAGCTCAGGGCTGAGCACACTGAGGTGAGAACTGTCTCTTTTCTCTACAAATTGTCCAGCCCAAAAGGTCTTCAGAACAGTCTTCAGCATTATCCACATGCAGGGAGCAAAAAGCTTCCAACATGAGCCTGATTGCCAAAGGGACTTTGATCAGGATCTGTTTATTTCCAGGCACAGCAATGCTCTGGAAATGTAGTTTTTTGTACCTGCTGCAAAACCAATTTGACCTACCTGTGAAGTTCTGATTACAGTTATTTGAGCTCCTCCTGAAGTGAGCCTGTGAAAACCCCCACAGCAAAACAAAGGGCTGACAGGGGGAGTCAGTAACAGGGTAGGGAACAAACCATGTGCTTCCCAAGCCCTGTGCTTATCACTTTACTGCAAGACCAAACAGCTCTCCTTCCATAAATGCCTTAAACGAGTGTAATGCTTCTGCTTTCAAAGCACCCTTCCTATTTAACTCCTCACAAGCCTACTTGGAATCATTAACTGGGATCTGTTCATCCCTCCAGGGCAAACCAGAAGTTATTCCACAGTTTTGGGGTTTTTTTCCCTGCAGTTGTTTTCCAAGTACAACAGAAATCATGAGGCCAGGCCAGTCTTCTGGATTTTAAATANTCCTCAGAGCTTGTTGTGGCAGGTACAACATCAGTCCACAGGTACTGGAATAAAACAAGCCCCTGTTGAAGGGCTCTGTCAGATAACAGCTTCTCCAGGGACAGCTGACCCAAGGCTCTGCCCAAACCACAGGTGAAGGCAGAGTTCAGGTGCCCCAGCAGCACTTCTGTGACAGAACCTCCCTTGATGCAGCAATGGTTTCAGATTTAGGTTGCAATTCTAATCAGGCACCCACATCCCATGAACTATTTCCCTGCTCCTGTGTGTGCTGCTTGACTTTCTAGGACAAGTTTTGCCATGGACAGGGCTACTGAGCTCAGTTTTACCTGGTGATGAACCCATGTGGCCACAGAGGAAAAGATAAGTGAAAGATCCCAGGTATTCACCTACCCCAGTGAAACTCTCTACATTTAGTCTTTCAGCCAAAGTTCCTGTGCCCTGTGCTTGACAGGAGTCATGTCCTGAGAGTCACCAAGTGGAGATCAGAGCTCTGTGAGCTGCACAGCTCCCAGGGACATCATCTGCCAATATTGGGGCAGTGCTGAGAGAAGGGAAAAGCTAAAAAGGAACTTGGATCCAGGAAGCCAATGGCAGGATCCAGCATAACTTCATGTCATCCCCCAGACTTGTCTGGAGAGGATGGTCTGTGTCCAGCTAGCTGGGAGTGGACAGAGGACTGCAGCCTCACCTGGCAGGGCTCCCTACCCTGGAGGCATCCTCCAAGCAACATTCCTCCAGCTGCTCCTTGGATGCAAGCTCACAGGACAGGTCCCTCTGTGAACCTGGTGGCTCCTTCCACCCCAGCTCAGGGCTGAGCACACTGAGGTGAGAACTGTCTCTTTTCTCTACAAATTGTCCAGCCCAAAAGGTCTTCAGAACAGTCTTCAGCATTATCCACATGCAGGGAGCAAAAAGCTTCCAACATGAGCCTGATTGCCAAAGGGACTTTGATCAGGATCTGTTTATTTCCAGGCACAGCAATGCTCTGGAAATGTAGTTTTTTGTACCTGCTGCAAAACCAATTTGACCTACCTGTGAAGTTCTGATTACAGTTATTTGAGCTCCTCCTGAAGTGAGCCTGTGAAAACCCCCACAGCAAAACAAAGGGCTGACAGGGGGAGTCAGTAACAGGGTAGGGAACAAACCATGTGCTTCCCAAGCCCTGTGCTTATCACTTTACTGCAAGACCAAACAGCTCTCCTTCCATAAATGCCTTAAACGAGTGTAATGCTTCTGCTTTCAAAGCACCCTTCCTATTTAACTCCTCACAAGCCTACTTGGAATCATTAACTGGGATCTGTTCATCCCTCCAGGGCAAACCAGAAGTTATTCCACAGTTTTGGGGTTTTTTTCCCTGCAGTTGTTTTCCAAGTACAACAGAAATCATGAGGCCAGGCCAGTCTTTCTTTTCTTCTTCTTCTTTTATTTTTTCTGCCAGACACACAGTATGAGAGAAACTGAGGGCAGGATTGCACTGAGATATGCAGGAAAGGGTGGCCCCTGTGCAGAAGACTGATATTCTCATCTAGTGCAAGGTCTCCTCTTCCAGGACAGCCAGCAGTAGAGCTGGTAACTGATCCAGCATTAACTGAATTCAGGTACCCTGAATGGGGGAGGTGGAAGGGTGTGTGATCTGAGCCTGTCACCTTTACCCCAGCCTTCTCCCTAAGCACCCTGAAATCACATTATCACAAGACAGTGTCACAGAAACTCAAACAAAAATGCAGAGAATTTGTGGCATTCCAGTCTATTCACTGCCATGAAAATCAAGCTGTGGGTTGCAGAGGAGAAAGAAAACAGGTTACAAGGGAATGGGTTTCTAGATCTGGTTAATACAGGCAGGAAGGCAAGAAACCCTACATAAATAAAACAAGCCAAGGAGGAGGAGGGAAGGAGTTTATCTAGATTTTTATTAAGAGTGTTTCAAGAGACAATAGAAGGGGGGGGGGGAAGGCAGACACCACAGCAACAGTTTTAAAAGTGTACAAAGAGAATAACATACAGAATATCTGGTTCCATAGTTACAGTCAGAACAGGCTGTGTAGGGGAAGGGGGAGTTAAAAAACGTGTTACAAAGTTGTACTGAAAGCAGGCAAGTGAGGGAGGTTAATAGGTTACAGCATATTTACAGCAAGTGGCAGCCCAGGCAGAGCTGCACTCAGCAACCACAGCCAGCAGCTCTGGACTGAAGAACCAACCTCTGTCTGTGCTGTTTCCATAGGAAGGTGGAGGAGCCTTCAGGAGGAAGAAGCTGGCTGGGCTCCCTCACCTCAGAGCTCTCACCCCAGGCTGCCAGCCTGGGCAACTCGACCCTAAGAATGGCTGGCTCCATTTCTGGGCTTCTGCAGCCTCCCAGGATGGGGAATCCACACGAGCATTCCTTTGCTGGTGGAGGGACATGATGGTTGGAAGGCAACTGAGACAGGTCTAGAGACATGGTCCTCTTCACACCTTGGATGCTATCTCAGCTACTACCCCCATTCCCTCCCTATACCTATTCAACTGCCCAGTCTTCCCACTCACACCATCCTGGGCACACAGCTCAGGAGGGATGCACCCCCCCCCACACACACACCAGGCTGAGGACCCTGCAGGCAGGCTGAGAGGAACCCCATTCCTATGGAAACAGCACTCTGCATTTGGGAATCTCAAAAACACAAACCACACCAAAACAAAGCACACAAACCCCAAACAATCTCATTTCTTCCCAACTCCCACTCTCCCTGCTCCTGCTCAGTCACCCTGCCCCACACCCCCTCCAACAGCAGGCAGCACCCCACACTCACCCACATGGGCACTCTGACCAACAGCTCATTGTCCTGCTCCCCTCTTTGTCTTTGGTTGGAAGCACCAGGGCCAGGGGAGAAGCTGAGGGGGGACAGTCGAGTGGCACCAGGGCCAGGCCATGGTTCAGGGGGGAGGCCCCTGGACACCCCTGGACACGAAGTTCATCAGTGCATTGCTCTAGGAGGTCCTGGTTGGTTTGGTTTTGTTTTCTCTTGCATAAATAATGGCCATCTTTGCTGGGCTGAGACTTTACTGATGTTTTTTCCTAAGCACAGGCCCAGCTTGTCAGATCTTTATAGAAAGAGACTTAATTTCTCCCAATTCCATGTTTTCCCTGCTCACCAGTGCAGAGACCCTCTCAGAGACAACCAGATTTAAATAACCTGAGGCTTTCCTGGGTGTCACGTGGAGAGGGAACACAGAGGGTGTCATTTCAACTTGGCAACAACCTGAACTGATCCCAGCTGGAATCAGAGACACGTGGCAGACCCCGAGGATTCGAACCCAGACTCTCTGTCCAGGCACTTGGGTCCAGGGTTTGGGTCAAGTCAAACAAAAAGTGAGGACAGGGCATAGAAATAATTCACCCAGCTCTCCCAAAACTCCCAGGATGAGACTTCTCTGCATGGCTGAGGCTTTGGGTTCAGATGTGTTTGGACAATGCCTGGCCTGTTGCTTTCTAGACAAAGGCAAATCTCATGTTAACTGTGGTTGCACCCACGTTACTGTCACTTAAACATCTGCACTTTGGGGAAAATAAAAAAAAATTAAAAAAAAAAAAGATGAATGGAAAGAGTAGTTTTGGTGTTGGATATTTCAAACAAGATTGTGCCACACAAATACAGCTGTATTTGAAGGGGAAAAAAAGAAGAAAAATTAATTGTTCAATATCTAGTCGTCCTCGGCCATTTACTTAGCTGAAAATCTGTACAACTTCCCCACTCTCCCCTCCAAGCTTCTAAGAGCACACACAGCACACAGTCAAAACAAAAAGAATCAAATAAACACAGAAAACATTGAGAAGTGCCTCCTTAGCTTTTTTTTTTTTCCTGGAGAACCTTTTTGTTTTAGAAACCACAGGATGTACTAAAGTGTTTGATTATATTTCCAACTGGAGGCATTTAATGCCTCGTGATCTGTCAAATGAAAATAGAAAAGAGAGAGGTGAAAAAAGGAAAACTGGGGGGGGAAGAGGTGAGGAAAAGGCAGGTTTTGAAAAATATTCCCTAACAATGCTACAGAAAAATCCTGACATTAAATACAGACAAACTGTATTGAATAAAAATTGCACTAGTCCTCTGGGCACATCAATAATAAATTAAATACTTAACATTTTCACGGATTAAAGAAAAAAAAAAGACAGCACAAAATCCATAACAAAAGAACATAAAACCCCCCAATACTGTATGTAGGAAAAGTGCACAAAGTTGCTTTATACATTGAGTCTAAATAAAGTACCAAGACATGTTAAATAGATAAATTGTCTTGCAAGACACTGCTTTTTGCATCAGTATTTACACAGGCTTGAACTTCATGTACTTCAGCAGTGAGTCCAAGTTTCCAAGGAACTAACTGTACATGATCTTTGTACTGTTCTCGTGAGCCACAGATGCTGACTGGGAAATAAAACGACCCAAAGTGGAAGCCACGACTGTCTCCAGTTCTCATTGGCTTTCAGAAAGGATCAGTCTTATTTCTAACCTCTTGGAAAAGGCTGGAAAAACCAACTGGGGTGTTTTAAGTTGCTGTACACGTCAAACAAACCAAATATTGCTAGGCAATGAGCATGCTGAAATTCATTAACAGAGCAGGACCATGGCAGTGGTGAAACTTCTACTTCACTTTCAAGATCTTTGAAGTACCCTGGAAGGTGCCAGTTTTGATTCCCTGGGGGCTTTTTTTTTTTTTCTGGGAAAGGGCACAACCTGAGAGGACATCAGCACTGAGAAATGTCCACATTGGTGCAGACAGGTACAAAAAGGGGAGAGGAGTCTCAAAGAGAATTCCCTTAGCTCCCACTCCAGGAAGCAAAGCAAGTCCTTGGCTGGATACTGGTTCCCTGGATGTCACAGGGACCACCTAACCCTGCCTGAAGGCTTAAGGGCTTTGCAGTGTTGCCAACAGGCTCAGCACCACAAGTTTTCACTGGATAGCAGCAGCCACCACCCCCTGAGCTGTGTGAGCTGTGCCCAGAGCAGTGAGCTCTGCAGGGCACTGCACACCAGTGATGTCCAAGGCCACGGGCTTGCCCCTGCCCAGGCTGATGGTGACTCTACCATCATACTAAGCTAGAAAGGGGTGTCAAATGAGGCAGTGACACACCAGGGAAGGCACCACCCTGCTGAGTAGAGAGGCCCATTTCAATTTCAGGTGAGTCAGACCAGAAAGAAGATCGAGTCCCATGCAGAGGGCTGAAGGCTAAAGCTCCATGAGGAAATGTGGCACCCCCTGTAACCCAGCACAAGAAACACTGACTGGGCAGCAATGCCAACTACACCTTCACCCAGGTGTCAGCAAGGAAGAGATTCAACCCAACTGAAGGAGACCTTGTAACAGCAGCTACAAGGGGTACCCCCTGGGGTACCCCCATGCAGGAGTGTGCCTGGAATCCAACCCTCCTCCTGCAGAGAGAGGACTCCAGGCACATATGGCAGCTCCAGCCAGAACATGGTGTCCACTCACTGACTGTCACCTGCACTAAGGATTTATGCATCCAAGTGATCCTCTGAAGATGAACTGCAGGAATGATGGCATTTTACACCACACTGCAGTCCTGACTGACTCCTGAGCGTGCTGCAGTTGGCACAACACAAATAAGACCAAGTGGTTTGCCCTCAGCCACCTGCTAGTGGCCTGTCCTACAGCTTCTGCTCAGAGAAGAGTTTGGAGTGACTTAGTGCCTGGACAAAGGCAGAATGCAAGGGGTGAACTTCCCCTCCAAGCCATCAGTCACACAGCCTGTGCCCATGCAGAGCACTGGCCTCCTGGGAAGAGTGGGGCAATGAAGCAGGTGCCATGAAAGGCACTGCCAATGATGAAAAGGCAGATAAGAGCCAAGCTCCTTGTTTTTTTTTTTCCCCAAGATTAGCAGATGTTTATTAGTTAGGGAAGCACAAGAGGCCCTGGGGCCAGATTCTGCACTGTCACAGATCTACAGCAGTCTCAGCACAGTCACCAGGACCACTTCAGATTCACAACTGACCATTGGGACTGAGATCATAACTTGGCCCTTGGTGCTGAAGCATCAAGGGAATGAGAATGAGAAAGCAGCAAGACAAAGATGGACTTCAAGACCCAGACTCACCGACAGAAAACTGGGGTCTGGCTGCAGCAAAACTTGGGACAGCACTTTCCTAAGGGAGCAGGGACTCTCCCTGAACTGAGGACACCCTACTAGAGACTAAATGGAACTTACTGTTCCACTTTTGGATGTGTGGGTGGACACTGAGGGCTGTTGGCTCAGTCTCTGAGGGCAGTAGCTCAAGGGGAGAGCTGGGTCACTGTTGATTCAGTGCCTGAGGACACAACTGTGTCATAGAAATAAACCTGCAAAGGTTTAATCTACGAAGGGCTGCATCTTGACAGCAGCCAATGTAAAAATTAAAGAAGTCAAACATGTTTTGTTTGAAAAATAATGAAATTGGGTATCACTGCTGATGTAATGCAGGAGGATGGGAACCCTGCCTGGCATTCTTGTATTCCTTGAGATATCCTGATCCCTTCAAGATCCCACCACTAACTGTAAGGCACTATGGCCCAACCCCAGAGCCAGCAACCTAGGAGCCCAGGCAGGCTAAATACCAGTTGGGAACTGCCACCCACAAGTCCTGCAAAATTCCATTGACAATTTTGAGGGCTTTCTGAAGAGGTTCTTACAGAAGCCTGGCATCCAACCTGCCAGCCAGGGGATAATCTGCCCTGTAAGCTCTCCTCAGACAGGATTACATGGATGCAGCATCTCTGCAGAGCTCCTGGAGCATGATCCTTGTAACACAGACCATAAACACAGCAACAAAGTGCTCGAAGTAGAAACACATTCCCCCACTCCAGCAAAGAAAACACATTCCCCCACTCCAGCAAAGGAAACTACCAGAGCAAAAAGGAAAAGAACAAGATGAAGATTTTGCCAGTCACTGGAATTGGGGAACTCCAAAGCCCCTGGGCCAGCTGCTGAGATGCCCTGGTCTGGTCACACGCACCAGCATGCAGGGAGGAGAGCACAGAGGGATGCACATGCAAGTGGAATTCTCCTTCACAGAGATGCCAAGTCAGAGATCCAGAGTGACTGGGAAGCAAAGCGAAGCGACGCCGAGGGGCAGCAGGAGCTGGACGTGGCTCTTCTTCCCTGACACAAAGCCCATCGCCAGCGACAAGCTTCTCCCAGCCTCAAAAAGAAAAAGAATAAATCAGCACTGCTGCTTCCAAACCACTGTGCAGGTTGCATCTTGGCCCAGGAAGCAGGCGAGCTATGGCTTTGACCAGCTAACCACCAAGGGCAAAAGAAACCAGGGGAGCGTGGCTGGTATAGTCCTGAGAGCAAGAAAGGGGAGTAGCCGTCGCTCTCAACCCTCCCCCTGCTGTCGTGCCTTCTGGAGCAAAAGAGCTCTGCCTCACAAAGACCAAAACGCCTGTTCCTGACTTAGAGGTCATCTTGGAGTTTTCCAAACTGGCCCAGCAGCTCCCAGATGCTGCAGCAGTCCCACGAGAACAGGCTGCTGGGCAGGACAGAGGGCTCCACGTCACAATCCCTTCCAAACAAACTGCTCAGACGAGAACTCAATAAAGACAGGTTCATCTGATCGTACTGTTGGTGAGTTTCTCCTGGTGATAGAGGGTTTCCTTTTCTTCTTTTTTGTTTATTTTATTTTTCTTTTTTTTTTTCTTTTTTTTTCTTTTTTTTTTTATGCTAAACTCATCTCCCATACTTTTCAGACACTCAAGTCCACACGCCATGGTCTGTGGTTATGCCCTAGGAGTGTCCTACACAAAATCAACCATCCAGTAGTCAAGCATGAGAACTCAACGCCAACAGGAAAGACCCCTTTTCCTTCCTATGTGCATCTCAACCTATATGTGCAGGCATCAAAAACAGACCAATCTGCAAGAAACACCAATACACCAAGGATGGGGCTTCTCCGGGCTTCTAGAAATTCAGCCCAACTTCAAGACAGCAAAGGGGAGGTGGGGGGAGTCTTCACTAACACTCATCTATATTAAGGCTGATGAACTCCTGTATACACTTCCTGTACTGCAGCTCAGTAGGGCTGTTGCTGGGATATTGACCTGGTTGTCCAAAGGGACCCTCTGCTTCTCGCATTTCCTCGTTCATCCGAGCCAGACGCAGCCTGGAGAGAAACAGAGAAAGCACAAGGGAGAGAGGGTTGGTAAATCCTTCCCTGGCAGCTATTTTACAGGCAACATTCCTGTTGGCAGGTACTGGAAAGCTCTTGGCTGCACTTACAGGGTCACGATGTCTGCATTGGCTGCCTGGACAGCAATACTCAGAGGGTCCTGCCCATCGCCATCCACCGCGTGCTGATTTGCCCCTCGCTTGAGGAACAAGCAGACCTGCCTGCAGAAGGGAAAAGAAAAGACCATCAGAGCAGAAATCCCAGCTCCCCTGCCCTGCAGTGGGTAGAGAGCAGGCACAGCTTCACTGGTATTGGTCTGAATCAGGAAAGGCTGCAGGGGCACAGAGAAAGGGGTGGCTGTGCAGGGACCCAGGTACCCCCTACCCACCTGTCATCACAGGGACAACTATCCTTAAGACAATCCAGTGGTAACATGATATAAAAAGGCACATTCTGTAAATCATTTCTCCAAAACCCAGCTCCCTTGACCACCTCACCCCATGACTCCCAGGGTTAATGCTGAATCCCAGTCCCAGGCTGATGGAGAACTCACCCAGTGTGCCCCAGGTACGTGGCGTGATGCAAGGGAGCTCGGCCTCGGATATCTCTTTGGTTAACATCTGCCCCATTCTGCAGCAGGAATTCACAGGCTATCAAGGAGCCCTGGCAAGGGAAAGGGAAATTTCTCAATCAGTTCAGCCAGCAGGATTGAGAGGATGCAGGAGCATGTGCCTGGCTGTCACTGCCCATTGTCAGCATGCTCTGAACTGGAGTTGAGTCCTCACGTTTCCAAACGTGGCCTCCCAGCTGCTAGCACAACTTACCCCCATCACAGCTTGGATCAGAGGAGTTTTGTTTTCATCTTCATCATTCACCCAGTTGATTTCAGCACCATGTGCAAGTGCTTCTGCCATGAGAGGCAAGTTTCGGGCTTGTGATGCCTTGTAGATCAACAAGCCAGGATGCAGCTCCCTCAGGTCCTCCAAATCTGATGCCTCCTGTTCAATCTCCGCTTCACCGCTTGACTCCTCTGACACCTCACACTCTAAGAGGCAGAAAAAGGTGGAGATGACCAAAAAACTTCACATTTCCAATTGATCACGTTGCCTTTGGCACCAGCCAGTCCTGACCATCCACCCTGCCTTAGCATGGCCCACCTCCCCACACTTCCATCAGCAGCCCGTGCCACCCACCTTCCTCTGTCACGCTGTCCACCACGGAGCCAAACACCAGGATATCAGTGCTGCCATCTGTGCTCCCACCGAGCCCACTGTCACTGCTCAGACCTGCAGGGCCAACAGAACACAAACCAAGGCCACTTTAATACCCAGGCATTCCAGTACCAACCACAGCTGAGACCACAGAGGGGAAAAGGGCTGCGCAGAACATCCATCACACACACATTGCACCGGGCACTGCTGGAAAGGGAGAGGGGGAACTGCTACCCCACTTAACCCCACTCAACACGACTGCCCAAGGAAAAAACTGCAAAGCCTCATTGGTGGCCATGTCCCCACGCTGCCCTTCATGCAGGGATGCTCCAACAGTGCCAGGGCACTCTGGACTGCCAAGGACAGCCCTTGCTGCAATCCATGAGGGATGCTGTGACGTAGACTGGAGCAGAGCAGCAGCAGAGACAGCTTTGCAGCAAGGTATGCAGCATCACATGCAAATTAAGACTCTCCCCTGCTTTTACCACTAATAATCTCTGTTTCCACTCTGTGCTCTCTCTAGAGCCTTTCAGTAGTCACTGGGCACTTGTTAATGCGTTGCTCATGTGACAGATTACTGACTGTGACTGGGTCATATATATATCAACATCTCAGTATCTCAAGCCAAACTCTTAAAGCATTGTCCATTGGCTCATCCACCTTTGCAGACATCCCTTCCCTTTCCTCACAGTGCTTCCCACCTTCCCCACTTCACTGGTGAATGTGACAAGACAGCTGACTATGTACAAGAAATGGAGCCATGAAGAGACCACACAGATGAAGCAACTTGTCCAAGGACACAGACCGTGCCAGTGGCAGAGAAGCTTTGTACCTTTTGCAGCCTGCACCCCAAATCAGTCAAGAAAATGACAGAAAGGAAGGAAGCAGCACATGCACGACTTGCCCCTGCAGGAATGTGGATGGCCCATCACTTTTGTCCTGAGGGATGCCCAGCCCCCATGAGACCTCTGCCTGGATTCAGCTGCTTACTGCTTTTAACTTCCCATTGACTGTAAGGGGGTGTTTGTCCTCCCAGAACTCAGGAGTTAAGCCCCCATGATCTGCCCCAAGACCTACCCTAGAACCACTGTGATTAGAAAAAGACAAAAGGTTTCTAAAATACAAACTGAGGAGTCATTGCAAAGAGTAATAGCAGGGAAACCTGCAAGAACTAAAGATTTGAGCTTTGAAATCCACAACAGAACAAGACACCTTAACCCGAAAGGTTGTCTCTTTTGAAACCTTCAAAGCACCTACAGCCAGCTCCCAAAAAAGAACAGTCTTCAAATCAGTGGTCCTGGAATCACAGCTCCCAAGTTACCCTTCAGCACTGTTACAGCCACAGAAGATGATGAAATGACAACAGGAAAGGTTTAAAGTGACACATGTCATGCAGAGATTATTTCTTTGGATTTTCTGTCAGAAAAATCACTGATGGTTTTTGCAGAAAGAGAATGCACTGCTTGGTGAGTACAAGAGTGACTCCAGTGAGGCCACCTGGCACTCCTCTGGATTTACACCAAAGCAAGAAAGGAGGATCTGGCTCATATGGCATCAATGTGTCAAATTCCCAGTTCTGCTCCCACAGAATCAGTGATACATTTCCTATTTTCTTCTAGAGAAACAAGACAAGGCTGTTGAGTAACTCTGAGGTCCTGCATCTCCCAAGCACTGTTGACTGGTAACGCTAAATTCCATGCAACAGGAATAGCCCCTAAGGCACAGACTCAGAACAGCACTAAAGCACCTTCTCCACTGATTTCAGGAGATAACATGTACTTGTAGAAAAGCCTGGGAGTTGCTGCTGTGCTGACTCAGGACTGCAAATATTTCCCTTAAATTCAGAAATAACAAGAAATTCAGAAATACCACTCTAACTAGACCACTGGCAACCCAGGGAAGCTTTTTTGCCTCGGGAAAGCCTGCCAGCCTGTCTTCCTGGAAAAGTACTGGCCTGTCATTCAGCTGAGCATTAAAAAAAAAAATAAAATGTAACTGTTTGTGAAGCTTTGGTTTGGAACAGTTGAAATTTGGGTGTCTCTTTTGCTGCTGGCTGCCAGAGCGTCACCTTACCTCCGTCCAGGAGGAACGGCGAACCGCTCCCACCGGGACCAATGCCACTGCCACTCCAGGGGCCACCTGCGAGCGGATGCTGCATGGAGATGTGGCTGGCACCTAGAGGAAGGTGGACGGAATATGAGGGGAGTTCATTGTCACAAACACCAAAAAAAAAATATTAAAAGAATTGTCCGTAGTGAGACTTGCTAAAAAAAAGAACAAAAAAATCTTACAAGCCAAAAGTAAAACCAGACCAAAAAAAATAAAAGCCAATGGAATGCACAGTCTGGGAGTAAAAGATGTTGGGGAAAAATATCCCATCCACCAGAACGAAAATGTCAGGGACTGGCTGGATAGGATATCAAAACAATCAGTGCAATAAAAGAGCAATGGGTTGGAGTTTGTGCAACTAACTCCCCCCTCATCAGTCTTCTGAAATCTTTACCCTCTCCTCTCTCCAGTGAGGCCAATACCTTGCCCTGGCTATGG
>VYZU01090441.1:106402-152452 GCA_013401355.1 Ceyx cyanopectus | reverse complement strand
CACCCGACGCCCCCCCATCCCTCAAAAAAAAAATTATCCTGGCGTTTCCGCCGGATTTCCCCCGCACCTGGGTACCCGCAACTCAGAGACCCCGGCCTCCGCCGGCTGGAACACAGAACTACCCGTCGGGGCGGCTCAGGGCACGCCTGCTCCGCTCCGCGCTTTCTTCCGCACTCGCGGAGCCGCGGGGGTGAGAAGCGGAAAGCTCGGCACCCACCGAGGCGCCGCAGCAGCGAGGGAGCCCCATCCGCAATCCCCTCGTTGCGGGATGGGGGGGGTGTGGAACACAAAAGGGAGGGAATTGTGGCCTCTTAGACGCCCGATCTTTGACGGCAACAACAATCGTAACATTAACAGCTACAACAACAACGAAACACGAGCGACAATAACCACCCCTCTGCGGCACGGCTACGGAAACGCTTCGCATCACACTCACAGGAGTAAGGAGGAGCGTGAACATCCCAGCTCCTGAGCACTCATAATCCCCGCGCTCCCCGGTTGTTTTATCCCCTTCTGCACCGAAGGCGGGGAAAACGGGGGAAAAAAAACATGCTCCCGCTGGCGCTGTCATTCCCATCCCCTCCTTGCAGCTGGTTCCCAACAGCGAGCCCCCAAGGAGGCTTTTCCACCCCGGATTTACACCTTATTAGCGCAGTTACCTGCAGATAGTTTCCCTCTCTTTGCGGGGGTCCACAGGGACCGTCCCGCTTCCTACCCGGCGTCCAAAGCCGCCCCCAAACCAGCGCTCACCAAAGCCCTTTGCACCTCACCGGGCCGGGCGTCTGCACTCGAATCTCACACATGGATCCCCGACCAACCCTGCTCGAGGTTTGGGGGGACAGGATTTGACCCCTCGCCGCGAGGCAAGTGGCTGTAGAGGGCTGAGCTGGCTCACGGGCCCCCCTCACAGCGCGGTGGGGCGGGAGAGGCTGCTGTGGACCCGGGTGTCGCAGGAAGAAAGAGAAGCGAGGCTACTTCCAACAAATCTAATTCGGGGGCAGGTTGCCCTCCCGTATTGATCAGGACCTCCCGGGACTGTCCCCGATCCCTGTCCCCGCAGAGCTCGGGGGAGCTGCGGCCCTGATAGAGATGGGGAGCCCAGGGAAATTCAGGTTGCGCTTTTGTCTTCAATTTACATGGTCACGGGCGTTGAAAAGTCACCGAAAGTTTCCCCCTTGATGTGGTTCTCAGCATCTCAGAGCCCAAACTTTTCTGTATCCCGATGCTTCCCCCCACCCCCGCCCCCTCCAGGGTCCGCTGATGCTCGTTCGAGGTACGTATCATCCCTCGCAATCTTACTTATCGCTAAATTATACATATTACTTTCGCAGCCTGTTAGTAAAGAAGGTTAAATTAATTTACATTCTGCTCATTATCTGGTGTTTAAATGACGTGTTTTTATCCCTGAGATTTGGCAAAGAATCTCTTTCCTCAGACCCCACAGCGTTTCGACGGAGACAATGCTCTTACATTTGTAGTGGATTTTAATCTGATAAGACTCTAATTTGCTTAAGTCTTTTAAATAGGGGGTTTAAAATGATTCTAGCCGTTTTCTTATTGAATTTCCTCTAATTCCCCCAAGATCATAAAGTATATGTGTAAAGTAAATATTTCCTCCCTTTGCACCGGCAGCAGATGACCTATAACTAAGTCAATATGAATCCAGCTCCATTCTGCACAATTTGTTTACCAATCATATCCCCGTTTCTTCTTAACCTCTCGTTACCTCCGTGGTCCTACACCCAGAAATCCGCCCCCGCACCCCCCCCCCCACCGCAGGACCACGCCAAGGCTGCGGGCGCGGCCCCGCTTTCGCCGTGAGGGTGCTGGGAGGGGGCGCGGCCCTTGTCCAACCCCCATGTCGCGATTGTAACCTGCCTGGAAAGCCCTGAGAAGGGGGAGGCGAAGAGAAAGGGGATACTGTGGTATCACCGCCGTTTTTGGTTTATTTTTTAGCTTTTTTTTTTTTTTTCCCAATCTGAGAGATAAGCCCTCCCCCGCTCCCCGCCTTTCATTTCTTTTTCTTTTTTCTTTTTTTTTCATATATTTAGTGAGTTTGGAGAAATGCTGCCTTCTTCCGCCGCGATTCGAAATTAAGTCCCTCTCGTCTGCGCGGCGCAGAGCGCATTTTACGCACTTTAGGCGCTTGCGGGGCGCAGCGCCGGTGCCCACCTCTCTGTGACGGGAATTTCGGCGGGCGCAGGCGGGTCCCGGCACCATTCTCCCAGGGAAGAGGGAGAGGAGGAGCAGGGCCCGGCCACCGCACCGTCCTCCCACACCTTCCCCACAGCCAGCCCCGCATCCCCCAGCCCCAGCCGGGACAGACCCTCCGGCCGTCCCTGCGTCTCCCAAAGCTGGGCATAGCACCGGGCCGGGCCACGGCAGCCCAAAGGGAGAGGGTGCCGGCATTTCCCTACATGCCTTTGATTAAAACTCCCCCACCCGGGGCAAGAGGGGAGCTACCACGCAGCATTAGTTGTCATGGTGACCATAAATCACGTAAATCCCAAAATACCCACCTATAATCTGAGATGAAGCTTTTATTTCCCTAGTGAAATAATATTTTAAAAGCTGTCAGCCAACGGAAAAACAACCTAATTGTAGTCACCCAAGTAATATATTAGTGGTAAAGGTTTCAATTAAAATGCCAAAAATGTTTTTATTTTATTTTTTAAAATATATTTTCTTTTCCTACTGGAATCTCCCATCCCCTTTCGGGTGCGAATCCTGGATAAGAAGTCACCCTGGCTGAATTACCCCTGCACCAACTGTCCGAGCGTTTTGCACGGGGCTGCTACCTCGAAAGAAAAAATTAAAATAAAATAAAAAAAAAATCCCAAACAAACCAAAAAACAAAAAAAAGAAAAAAAAAGGGGGGAATTCCTCCCATCCCCTTTCACCCAGCACTGCAGGGCTTACAGAGGCTCGACCCTTGGAGGGCTGAGAAAAATGTGGACTAGGGGTTGCTCCCTACTCTGTTGCACCTTCTGCATTTCCTTTTAAATTCCGTATTTTATTTTTCCCGAAGGTGTTTTTCCACTCCCCCGCTCCCACCGGTGGAGATGGTGGCCCAGGATCGCCCCGGTGCGGGAGGCGGGTGGTTGCGGGTGCCGGTGGCCAGACCTACTGCGGGTATTTATTTTCGCACTTTTCCTTTATCTCCTCACAGGCTCGTTGTTTCTAAGCGTAATAGTCTGCTAAATGGATAAATTGGTTCTTATGTAGAGTCTCCAGCTAGTCCTGTTGTCTTTTACCTTTGGCTTGTTGTCTTTCGCCTATCTCGGATTACCGGGTATTCTCCTCGATGAAGAGCCATTAATTACCCATTCAGTCAATATTAGAAAGACTACAGAGCTTTTTACATAGGATTAAGAAGACATCAGATTGTTCCGTTAGTATATTCCTACTCACGAATAAGCTTTCGTTATACATTTAGTTTTCCCTGGAGTGAGGCTAACAACTGCTGCATACATTATTCTCAGACGACGACCAAGGGGGGGGGAAAATTATATATCTATATATCCGAAACGCAATAAATAACTTCTAATTTGTATTTGGTAGGGGGGGCTGCGAGAAGGGGAGCGCAGGTTCCGCGGCGCCGCGCAGGGGCAACGCGCCGGCCGAGAGTCTCCGGCCCGGCCCGGGGAGACCCCGGCGCCATGGCTCGGGTCACGGCTACGAGGACAAATTTGGCCACGTTATGTGACGGGGAGGGTGAGCTCAGCTCTGCGCGGTGACCCCTCTCCGGCTCCGCCTCGACCCCCCCCCCTCCCGCGGGGGCGGAGGCTGCGCGCCCACCTCGTCCCGCGGCTCAAAAAAAGCACCAGGGACCTTTGCGCGCTGCCGGGTTTTCAGCGGATCTAGACGGAAAGCTGATTCAGCTTTAGGGTTTTTGGCTTTGTTTTTGAAAAAGAGATGTTAAATTACGGGATTTTCACACCAAAACCTTTTCTTTCTTTCTTTCTTTTTTTTTTTCTTCTTTCTTTCTTTTTTTTTTTCTTCTTTCTTTCTTTTTTTTTTTCTTCTTTCTTTCTTTTTTTTTTTCTTCTTTCTTTCTTTTTTTCTTTTTTTTTTTTTTCCTTCCTTTCTTTCCTTTCATCCTTTCTATTTATTTTGTTTTAACAAAAAGGGTTTTTTTAGAGTCGAAACAATCAATTTGTGATGCTGAAGGATGATATGAGGTGGTTTGTAATTTCAACGCTTTATGTTGAGGCTGCTGTTTCAGCAATACCCAGCTTATCGATTACAGGAAAGGATTCCTTACGTAGAATTCACAGAGCTAACAAATTGTATAGATTCTATAGATATATACAGAAACGTACACACACATAGAAATCAGGATCCCCCCGCCCTGCATAAAGATTATTCGAACAAACCCACCACCGACCATCTACGCGTGCTTGGGGCTGTCGAAGCGTGTGCTGAAGTTTTCCTAATTTAGTGAGACTGGTCACCCAGCAGCAATTTCCCCGTCTCTCTGGGTAAACATGACACCCGCTGGGCCGCATTTGACACCCTAGGCTGCAATAATATTTTCATAGTTTCCCATTTTCTTTTCCCTGGCGTGGCCACGGACCCGTTTCTGCTGGAATAACCCTCCCTCCCCGCGGGAACCCAGCGCGCCCTTGTCGCTTTGCTACCTTCTCCTACTGAATTTCGTTTTCTCCTTTCACGGGAGCATCGATTTGACCAAACATTCGCTTTTTAAAAGTATGATATCAACGCTGCTGGTCAGCGATTGTTCTTCTTGTGCCCACCGACGGTGCCTAACCCGCCAAATTACCCCCCCGCCCTCGTAATCTCCGAAACTGAACTCTGACAGAGGGGGGTCCCAAATAAATAACCCCCCGCTCCGCTCCCCCGCCTCCTACCCAGGCCGCTCCTTCTTTTGCGAGACAAATCCCCTAAAGCATCAACTCCTGACATCGACCAAGACCAAAATCAACCGGCATCGCGCGATTAAAAGCAAAACAAAGCTAAGACCCAACCAAACCCTTCCGAATCACGAGAAAAACACCCCCGATTTCCAGCGATTCTCCCGAGCATCTCGGGGTGTCTGGGGACTTGTCGTTATCCGTCCCCACTCCCGCAGGGATCTACCCGCATTTCGCGGCTGATCCCTGCTTCCCTTCCCTGGAAACGGGGGAGGTTTGAGCGACCAGGCAACCCCGCGTTGCTTCTTCGGCTCATATTTTAATCAAGGGCATTAAAGGTGTTTAGATAACAATTTCCCCTCGTAGCCCGACGAGTCAAAACCAGAGCGGCTGATACGGTAACGAGGCAGGAAATTTTGCGTGTACTACAATAATCCGGGTTCATAATTGATGGTTAAGAAAATAACCATTTGTTTCTCGGCGGAGGAAGGAAAAGTTACCGTGTCAAGGAGCATATGTGGATATTACTTTTATAAATACTTAGGCGAATAAAGCTGACTTGGAAGGGCTCATAAATTTATTATATCAGAAAGGTCCCCACTTTCCCATTAGATCGTGCTAAGGGCTTTGATTAAGACCACCTGTTCCTTGGGAGGAAAAGGCAGGGGAGGCAAAAAAGGCCTTTTTTTCCCCCCACAAAGCATATATAAAGCAATGTCACCCTTCCTTTCTACATTATTTAACACTTATTACTGGCCGAGGGGGGAAAAAAAAGTTCCAGACCCCAGCAAAGCCTATTTGTGTACAATTTAATATCATATATGTTTCCGGGATTAAAAAGTATCGGCTCGTAATACCTTCGCCTATGGAATTACCCTGGATTTTGCTCCCTAACCTTCCTTTAGTCTGAGCGTTTCTTCTTCTAGGGGTTTGATGCCCAGCTATCAAATCCTGCTGAGGGAAGGTGGACTTGGGAAGGGGACGTGGCTCCTCCTGAAATCCCTGGGTGCTATTTGAGAAATAGTGAGCTGTTTGGCCAAACAGGGTTAATACAGTATTCTCACAAGGAAGTGTTTAACCACGAGACCAGGAATACGTGCATTATTAATTCACTCTAGTTTCCTGTATTATTAATTCAGGTTAATATATTTTATTTAAACAAAATTACGTTTATCTTGGATTAAACAGTCTCTCGAAATGCAGGGCGCTTGTTTTCTTCTTTGTAATGTGTTTGCATTGCTGTTTTTCTTTACCACCCCCTCGGGCTCGCCTACCAAGACCCCCTGAAACGGGCAGCGGAGCTCGCTGTGCCCGCAGACGGGGCGCTGCGGGAGCGCCGGCCTCTGGGGGCAGGAGAGGGCTGGTGGCTTGTTTACGGGCGGGGAGGGGGGCGGCAAAAAATAGAAAATAAAAATAAACACGAGGGCGACGCTGTAGGTATCTGAAAGGCGCGCTGACAGCAGGGATTTTTGTTGTTTTGTTTGGAAGGGGGTGGGACGCGCTGGCGGCGGGTGGCGGGGCGCACCCGCAGCCGCGGGAGGGGGGGGAGGCTGCCCCAGAGAAATCCTCTCCCCTTTCCCCGCGGCCGCGCATCTTTCAGCGCGACGGGCGCCTGGGCGCAGAGCCGCTCCGCGCCGTGCCAAAGGCTGTCAGCAGGGGGCGCGCTGGCGCCGCGCAGCCCCGGCCCGCAGCCCAGCTCCCGCCCGCTGCCCTGGCCGAGCGGCCCGCGGAGGGGCGCGGAGAGGCGCGGAGGGGCTCGGGGAGGCCGCCGCTCACCCCTGGCGCTGGAGGTCGGCCGCTCGAAGAGCTTGCAGCCGGCGGGCTCTCTGCGGCCCTCCTGCGCCTCGCTGAGTTCCCCCCTTTTTGATGTCCGCCTCCTTGGAGGAAGGACACTCGACGGCGGCGGGCTGCACGCCGGGGGATGGGGACAGGGGGGTTGGCGACAGGGGAGAGGGGCCAGCACCCGCCGCAGGACACCCCTCCGCTTCCCCGGGGGTCTGCCCCGTTTAGCTCCGCAGCCGCGCATCGCACCGCAAAGCAGCAGGGCCGCTTGTGGCTGCAGCCCGGCGGGAGATGGTTTCTCTTACCTAGCTGAACACAGGCGGAGACAAGTTTGCGGCAGTTGGACTCCATCACCCGTTATCTGTAAAAGATGAAGGCATCGGAGTTTAAAAAATATATATTGGGAGTGAAAAATAAATGCAAAGAAAGAAAAATAGCCGCTCGGAAGCCATTTCGCTGCGGTGCTGGCGAGACCTTTCCCAGCCACCTCCGCACGGTGCCCCCTCTCCCCGCCTCACCCTCGGGTCCCAACAGAGTCACCCCGGGATCGGCTCAAATCCCCGTGGCAGTTTCTCAGCCCGTCGAACCGCTCCGTCTCCCTCCACTCCTCATTATTTGGGGACGTGAAGGAGGATCGTGGCACCTCCGTGCTCTGCCCGGAGACACCCCGAAGCCAGGGGTGCCGTGGGGGCAGCGAGTACCCGCAGCCGGGCTCCCTGCTTGGCGGGAGACGAACGGCGGCGGCTGCGCCAGCCAAGGCCCCGCTCTCCGGCTGCGCCTCCGCGCTCCCCGACGGGCGCCGGCGCTTCCCTCGGCCTGAGAGGTCGGGCAGTAAAATCACAGGATTAGTGCCTGATTGAGATGTCTGTTCCTGAGATATTACAAATTTCATTATCACAGCTCTCTACTAACTCGATATGAAGTAACACAGATGGGATTTTATTAGTCCAGGCTTCAAATGTTTACTTATGATAATTTCGGGGGAAATTTGCATGTCACCATCATTTCGGTAATCTTTCTTCTTCTTCGCCTCTTTTTTAATGTCTGAATCGGGCGCATTATTAGCTGGTGCTTAAAAATGCTGCAGCCTGGAGCCGAGGCACGTTTGGGACGAGCGGTGCCCGCTGCAGTTCCCGCTGTGCGGGGCCCCGCTGGCCCCGGCCCCACGACCCTCTGCTGGGCGGGCAAGATGGGACCAGGGGAAAAGGGGAGTTAAAGGAATTAAAAAAAACCCAAAACCTAAAAATAAAATAAAAAAAAAAAAAAAAGGAAGAAGAAAAGGAAAAAAAAGGGGGGGGAGGAATGAGAAGGTGAGGTTATCAGGACTCTTTCGGATCTCGTTGTGACACAGCGGTTTCAATTCAAAGCCGAAGGATTCCAGGGAGAAACTCCTCTCCCTGCGGCAGCCGGGCCTAGCGCACGGGTCGTGCCTAAATTATTCGGGAAAACGATTAAGAGAACCTTAATTATTCGACGATGGTCCTTAAATCGGGCTAGGTCTCCGTCAAGATTAGTCCTGCATGACCAATTCAGCCGCCCTCCCCCTGCCTCGATGGCTGACCCGCAGCTCCCCCCACGCACACACACCGCCACCGAGGGGAAGTTTTTCCTCTCTCCTGAATCGCCGCTCTCCTCGAAGAAATGTGCCTTTCCCGGATGGATTATTCCTTCCTCGCTCTCAGCTGCCCGTACTGTTCCTTCCCTTTCTCCTCTCTGTATCCTCTTTTAATTTTTGTTCCAAAACGCATCGCAGTGCGGGGCCAAGGGGAGCGAGAAGCGTTTTCCTATTGTCTCCGGCCCGGCGACTCAAACGAAAGCAATCCAAGTTGCTTTTCCTTTTCTCCGAGCGCTCCTCCGCTCGCAATTAAATATCCCAGCACCTCCCAGCAAACACACGGCCGTACGAGTTCCCCTTTCTCCTCGGCTTGCGGGGCCCGCTCAGCTGCAACCTGCTCGGAGCACTCCGGCTACAACAACTGCAGGGCGCGGACAAAAAACAAACCGGTGTCACACAGGATCTATTTTTCTTATTGTTTCTTTTTGTCTTATTTATATCTATCGCTATACTTTCGGGGGAAAAAAAAATCCAAACCACCAGTCAACCCCTTACAGAACAGACTCCCCTGGCAAATACCTCAGCAACGCCCGAAATCCTGAGATCCCTGATTACGGCGGGAGGGTTTTTGTCGAGAGGGCCGCGGTCGCTGCGGGTGGCTCACAAACGAAAAGCGGACTCGGTGCGGGGCCTATCCCTCCGCAGTGACCTCAGGGGCAGCCGGGCCCCGCCGCTCGGTGGTGCCGGCGGTTCCCGGGCGCGGAGCCCGCAGTCGGCTCGGGAGACCCCTCGGCAGGATTTTACCGGTGCCCCGCGCCTGGGCCGCCACCGCTGCCACCCCCCGCCCGATTGCGCGGCTCCGCGGCGGGAAGGCGCTGCCCGCGGTGGCTGCTCCGCGGAGCCGGGAGCGGCGGGGCCGGTTCCCCGCCGCCCGCCCCGCCGGGAGGAGGCCGAGGCCGGCACGGCGGGGAAACGGCGCGGGGACAACGCTCGCTGCTTTCGCCCTCAGACCCGCCGAACGGACCACCGGCACCCCGGAGAGTATCAGCAACTCCAGCCCACAGCCCCCTGCCCGGCTGGGCGACCGCTCCGCCGCCCGTCCCGGTCGGCTTCGTAGCCCGTCTCGCGGACACCCTCGACCACCCCCCCACCATCTCCACTCACCGAGGTCGGCCGAGCTTTGTCCGCCCCGCTGATTGCGCTGCTGGTGTCGGTGCTGCCGGGGGCGGCGGGGCCGCGCCGGGCTCCTGCGCTGGCTGCGGGGCCGCGGAGCCGCCGCCGCCGCTGGCTCCCTCCTTCCCCGGCCCTCCCGTGCCCCCGCCCCTCCCCGCCCGCCTCCCCGGGCCCTGACGTCACACAGACCCCGCCGAACGCGCCCTGCCGTCGCAGCGGGACCCGGACGGGTGGCTGCGCGGGGCTGCGCGGTGCTCCGCGGGTACGGGCGCAGAGGAGCAGCCCCCCCTCGGCTCCGCGGTGGGGACAAGGGGCAGGAGGAAGGACAAAAGGCGGCGGAGGCGGCGCGGCGGCGGGCTAGGTAGCCAGAGGAGGACCGAGGTGAGCGAGGACGGGCCGTGGAGCCTCCGCGCCCGCGTAGGGCGCGCCCCGCTCCGCCCCGCCCGGCTGGGGAGGGGGCACAAGTAACTGCGGCCGAAGTTTCCCGAGCTGGGCCGGCTGCTGTCTTTGCACCAGGTGTG
Organism: Ceyx cyanopectus; assembly: GCA_013401355.1. Lineage (NCBI taxonomy): Eukaryota > Metazoa > Chordata > Aves > Coraciiformes > Alcedinidae > Ceyx > Ceyx cyanopectus. The sequence goes on along the minus strand of VYZU01090441.1, from coordinate 142,547 downwards.
AAGAGGGATCGCCAAGCTATTGTGAGAGGTCTCGCTTTCCTTTTTTAACCCACTTTTAATTTTTTTTTTGCTTTTTACTTTATGTATATATTTATTTTTTTTTAAATTATTTTTAAAGTTTTTTTTAATGACGGGGGCTCTTGTTGGTGACGGTATCGCTAACGCAGGGCACGAGTAGCCGAAATCCTGCCGCTCATCTCTATTACTCGCCCTGCCTCGTTTGCGGACGATAGCGAGAAACACTACGGCAGACTCTGTCCCTCTTTCCCCACACGACACCGAGCTGGCGCCAAGGGGGAATTTATTTTCGATTTTGCGATGTTTTCCATGTTTAAGAAAATAACGAAGTCGGATATCTCCATTTAGACCAAACTAAAGCGTTCGCTTTTTTTTTTTTTCTCGCAGCATTTCCGCGGCTTTGTTTATTAGAGACACCACGCGAAAATAAAATAGGCTCTTCCTTAACTCGAAGGCTGCACCTGATCTATTTTTGGCTATTTTAAAAATATTTCAGCCTGGAGTGAATTTTAGTTATTTATAGGCGTGGGCAGGGGGCTAGGCAATTACTGCCGGAGGGGGAAAGCGAACCCTTTGGAAGCAGCCAAGTTTCCAACGGGTCGTTGTGCCGGCGGTTCCCGGAGAAGCCCAGCCGCGGTCAGCAGCACCGCACAGAAAACCTCTTTGAATGAGACTCCGCAGCAGTAGCCGCGCCAAAGCGGTGCGGGTGGTTTCCTCTCGCAAGAAATGAAATATTGTCAGAGTTTGAGGGGTTTTTTTGTGTGTGTTCTTCTTTTTTTTTTTTTTTTTTTTTATAGGGAGAAATAAATTAATTGTGCCCTTGGCTATCAGCGTTTCTGTCCTTGGGAGCTCTCTGCCAGGTGACATCCAGTTTCCCGGCGCATCCGAAGAAGGAGCGGGAGAGAGGGGTGACTCCCAGCTCCCACCTCGCACTTGGGTTTCCCCGGGAAAAGCAAAGAGCTTGCGCTGGTGCGCATCTTCTCTACCACCCCCCAGCCCCGTTGTGTTTTGGACAGAGCAGGGAAGGCAGGTTGCGGCTCCCGCGTTGGCAGCGCGGCCGCGGATCCGTGCCCGCCTCCGCACCGCCGGTAACGGGCTCCGGCCGCTCCGAAGCCGGAGCGGCTGAAGTGAGCAGCTGGTGGAAAATGCAAATGGCTCCTGGAGAAACATAAGATACAGGGTGATTTTCATTCCCTCCTCGAGTGCGTGGAAGGAGCTGGACATACGTTTCACGCTCCTAATCCTTCTTTTACATTTTTAGTCATACTCCTATTAAACAACTAATTAATGCCCAGAATCACCAGGGAATACATTAGACATGCTGCCGTGGAAGAGGGGTTCCAGGGTGTCTGGAAACTATGGAGCCGACTTAATACGCGGATTTATTTTTTTTTTTCCTTCCCCTTCTGTCAAAGCAATAAATGTAATAATAGATTTTAAAGCGAGCAAAGGCCGCGGCTGCTGTATTTATATCTGGCTCCCCCCTCCCGCCAGCGCAGTGACAACAGCTTTAAAAACCCCGACGAGCCTGAGGAGCCTTCCCTCGGCGGGCTGAGGCAGGGAGCGGCGACGGGCGGCCCTGCTGGCATAGGAACAGCCGGACTGGGAGCCCTCCGGGATGGGAGCCGCTCTCCCCGGCCCCCCGGCAGGCATAATGGCTTCCCGAACGGCTTGGGAAGAGGGTCGGGAATATTCCTCTCCCCGACAGGCGGAAAAGCCGTTTTCCCAAGCGTTTATCGCGCCCATCCGTTTGCAGGCACCTGGCGCAGCCAGCGGTGCTCCCGACGGCGGCGGCGGGAGCCGCGGGGCTTCTTCCCGAGCGCTCCCGCATCCCAGCTTGGGTTTAGCCGAAGGAAAGACCCCGGCTGCTTCCCCGTTGCCGGCTGGCGGTAAGGAGAGTTGTGCCCCGGCCGGGGGTAAGGGAAAAAAAAAGTAGTCAACAACAATAGAAAGGCAAAGCGTAGGTAGCGCTGGCTAAACGAGGAGCCGTGTGTCAGGCGTTCCGCAGTCTTGCTCCGGCCGCAGCGCCGGGGGAGCGGAGGAAAAAGGAGTGATATCCTCGAAAGTGTGCGATGGGGCAGTTCACGGCCATTTACTTTCTTCATTCCCGGATTATGATCTCAGCCCTCCCAAGCAATCCCTCCCGTCTCTCTCCCAGCCTCTCCTCCCACCTCTCTGAGCTTCTTATCTGACAGCAAACGAGTATGTAAATACCCATAGCCTGCTATGTTTAACACACTCAAACATTATTGATTTGTTGGGCTGCTCGAATATTTTCTTCCTGTCCAGATCTGGTTGCAAAATTGCTCGTTCAGGCGGTTCGTTCCGATGCTACAATACTATAATTGTTAAAAAAAACAAGCATTTCAAATGGACCCGTTGATTTGCATATAAATTAAAATTAATCTGCCTCGCGTATTCCAGTGTTTTATAATCATTTCGAAATTAGCGCTTAACCGCTTGATCTAAAAGAATATATAAATGTCTGTATTGACTCACTAATGAATTACCTAATTAAAACGTCCCGAGGACGTCGGTCGTTAGGAAGATTGTTAAATCGGGACGCAGGATGATGGTGAGAACCGGAGCGAAGAACCCTCTGTTAACAGAGACTAATCTAAGCCTCACGCAGTGATTCCCGTGTTAATTTTCCTTTACTTTAATCACTCTTTTTCTATGATTTTTAAAATATATAAATATATTTATTTTTTTAAGGAAGGAAGAAAAAAGTCGAAGAAACTCAAATACCTCCTGGTTTGCTCCGAGCCGACAGCGGGAGCTGCCCGGGCGGGCTGGCTGCTCTCGGCCCGGGCTCTTCTCGGCTCCCACCTTCCCGCAGCGACCGGCTGCTGGGAGCTGGGAAAGCGCATCCAAGAGCCGGCGGGGCCCGTCCTGCGATAGAGATGCTCGCATGGCACTTACCTTCGTCATGAGACTAGGGATAAAAAGGTAGCTTTTCCCAGGAAAGGCAGTGCAAAGGAATGCGAGTTGTTCAGAGGGAAAAAAAAAAAAAAGAGAGGGGGAAAAAAAGAAAAAGACCGTCGGTGCGAAAATCTGTAGCCTCGGGGGCTAGCCAGCAACCCCTTTCATTTCAAGCACTTATTGATTTGCTGTTGTCATCTTTGGCGACGCAGAAGGACACTTGAAAGAATTTTTGATGGGGCTCAGATCTGAGAAACGAGGTGACCCGACCGAGCTCTCACCAAATTCTTAATTACCACATCAACGGCCTTAAAAATAAAATAAAAAAATAAATGAAAATAAAAAAGGAAGGGAGGTGGGTAGGGAAAAGGAAGGAAAAAAAAAAAAAAGGGGGGAATCTTTGACAGCAGGAGAGTTTGCTTATGCGAACTTTTTTTAATCACTCAGAAACTCTTCTCACCTCCTGATCCTGAGCCTTGCATTCAGACTGTCCCCACCACCAGTGTCCCCCCATCTCCCTGCAGCCCCGAGCTCCCGCCCGACCCACCGGCGCGGGTCCCGCCGAGCCTGCGGGCACGCAGCAGCCGCGGGGAGCGAAACCGCCCTCCCGACCGGCGGGCAAGGCTGAGCGAACCCCCCGCTCCCCGCCTTTTCCTCCACCCGCACCGAGAGCAGGTCTGGGGAGCAGCCCTCGGGGGCCGGAGAGGAGAGTCTGGGAAGAGAGTTGCAAAAGAAACATTTCAAATGCGTCAGATTGCAGCGGAGAGGGGGTGCGGGGTCAGGACAAGGTGTGTGCGTGCGTGTGCGTGAGTGTGCGTGCGTGTGTTTCACTCCAGCAGTCGTGCAAGCCTCGTGACTTGTCTGCAGCCAGCTGTGTGGGTGTCATCAAAACTAGATGGATGTACGCTTGGAGCAGGGGAGCCGAAAGGAAAATTCAAATGAAGAAATCAACGCGGAGAAAACCTTTTGTCGAAGGCACTGGGAGGCAGAGAGTGTTTGGTGTCGCTTGCACTCGGTGGTACAACACTGACAGATGACAGCAGTGCTCTTGGCTGGAGAGAAATGTGCTGCCTTTGTCCCACATGGTGCACACACACGTGCACATTCCTTCTTCCTGCTCTGGATGCTGCTTCTGCAGGACAAAGCAAACCATCCTTTATGGGCAGCATTTTCCCTACCCCCTTCTCTCTCTTTTTTTTCTTTCTTTTTTTTTTACTCCTCTCCCCCTCCTTTAGGTGTGTTTTTTAATAATTATTATTATTAATTTGGTGTCAGAAAGCACCTATTTCTACATCTGTGACTGCACCCACCTTGTAGCAGCAGCTGGACCCAGGCTGCCAATGCTCAGCAGGCTTTTGCTTGTCATTTTGTACCCTTGTTGGCTTCGAAGGGGTACACCAGTCTCACCAGTTCATGTCTCCCCGTCGAGCAGGGCTGATGACATCCCTGTCGTCAGCGTGTGCCACCCCTTTCCCATTTCCAGTGGATTGGCTGCTCAGCTACAGCCACCAGGACTGTCTGCTTATCCCCAAGCCTTAGACTCTCTGCTGAGCCTCAGCTCCTCAAAGCCTGGTTTGTAAGGTGGCAACACTTACCAATAAGGATTAGACGGCCTAGCACTCGTTTGCAAGGCTCATTGTATGGCTTCAGTCACTTGTGACAGGACTTTTCAGCCCGTAGCTTGTTCATATCCCATGTCCAGCACAGTATACTTAACATGTCTGTCTTCTCCCTGCGTGCCTGACGCTTTGCAGCACTGTCACTGCACCTCCTGCTCAGCAGTGTCATGTTGTAGCAAAGGGAATGAATGAAACCACCCCTTGTTATCTTACAGGAGCTGGATTCAAATTTGAGGGATTTGGGAGCTTAGCAGAGAAACCCTAGAAGGGGTGTCACTCGGATTTCTCTGACATGGCTTTATATGTTGCTTTGAAGACCTTTTCCAAAGCCAGGATCTCAGTGTGATCGCTTAATTCAGTTTCATCCGTGCTTGGTAAAATTCGACCTTTGGTAAGTGCTGCAGGTGTGGGCTGAAGGGGGTGTCACATTTTTCACAAAACAGGTAGAGCACAACAGTGCTGCCAGTGTTGGAGCATCACAGCCTCCCCGGCTCCTCTGGCTGGGAAGCAGGCAAGTGTCACACCTCCTGCCCATGGCGGTGTGGAGGGACCCATTCCTCATCCTGCCAGTGCTGGCAGTTTGTGCTCACCCTCTTCTGGGAGCTTCTGTTGTGCTCTTCGAGTGACTGCTTCTCCTGTGTCTCACTTGCCTTTGTTGCTGCCAGGCCATCCCTCAAGCTATGAAATGCAAAGTGTTCACACGTGGTCTCTGGCTGTGGCCTTTGAATGTTTGTGAAGGAGAAGGGGAAGAAACAATGCCTCAATAACCCCAAAATATCCATATATAGTGGTTTTATTACAAAAGAGAGTACCTCTTCTTCCTTCTGTTTGTTAGGCTGACATAATTGTGAAGAAGTTTAATAAAGAAGAGATCTATGTGCACTGTTTAGGCTTTGCTCTCTTGTCACACATGGTTTTGTGGTCATCCAGTGAAATGATCTCTTCTTAGGTTGCTGAACTACACATTGCTGAAAGTCACTCTGACATCCTCCATCAGAGAAAATATTGAATATTTTAAAAATATATATTTGTTCTGATGGAATTTATGATGTGATCTGCTATTCAAATTTATGGTTAGCTTAATGTGGGAAGTTAGATATAAAATGGCTCCCGATGACACCATGGAAATCACAAAGTCATATTTTCAGGCATGTTTGGACAGCTTACCAAAAGGCATTTGGTAACAGAATGTGGGTATAATAAAAATGCAGAATAGAGTTGGAAAGATTACCAGGTTAAAGAAACCTCACACAGTCCAAACCCCACTCTAAACGACAAGTTTCTAGCTACTCTATAGGAGTGTCTTCATTCCCCCCAGGCAGAAGAGACTGACTTTGAGGTCAGACTTGAAGAGGAAAGGTAAGATGTGCTTCTTCTTGGAAATCACAAGCAAAAAAAGGTGTTCAGTGTGTTCACTCCAGTAGAAAGGAGAAAAAGAAGAACCCATCAGCAAGGTTCTCTCCTTTTGGGACGCTTGTTTCCCAGGAGAACTGTGTGGTTCTGCAGTGTTCTACCACCCTGCTGAATGGCTTGGCCTGGGGTATCCCAAGACCAGGCTCCTTTCCAGCTGCCTTTGCTGATGGTGTTGAACAGTTCTCCATTCAGCTGGGCCATCTCTGTGCTGCTAGCCCTAACTAGCTGTGCTCTTGGGACTCCTTTGGAACATGTGTTTATGGAGTTACTAGTGATAACTACAGCCATCAGTCTCATGACTGAACTCTTTCCACACCAGCGTGTCTCACGTTTTCTGTCTGCTGGCTGTTTGCCTTATTTTGCAGACTTTTACCACCCTGGGCAGAGTGTACTCATGGCACTGTTTCTGGGGATAAGAGCCATTCTACCTGCCTTTATTTAGCATCACACTATTCTAATATTATTTATTTAAATATTATTTAATTATTATTTTTCCCCATGTAGCCACTGGGGAGAAAGAAAGAGACCTTTTAAATAGGGCAGACAGAAGTTGCTAGAGATCTGCATTTATTTCACTGTTTCTACCTGTTACTCAGAGGCTATAGATGATTTTGGTATTCTTTTCCTCATTCCTGAGACAATTTTCGCACAGCCTATTTGTCTTTGGTTTCCTTTTGCCTCCCAGCACCAGGAATGTAAAGGGCCATGAACACTTTGTGGCAACAACCTTGCCACAAAGTGAAAGCCCACATTAAAGCAGGGAGGTTCAGAAAACACGGTGTAATAAGAATAGTCAGGAAGTTATTTTCGTCTTCTCAGATCTGAAAAGCTACTGAACATACCTGTGATTATAAGTGAGCTGTAGGTCACCAGAAATGGCTGTCAGTGCTTTCATTATGATCTCAGTTGTTGGGAGTTTACATAGCACAAACATTTGCTTTGTGGTGCAAGTACAACATGTAAGCCTTTTGAGCTGAAAGCAGTGAAAAAAACGCCACCACCCCACCCCAATATTTTTTTTGCTTTGTTTTCATTCCCTCCAAACACACTTCATAAACTGGGCTACAGCAGGAGCTCTGCTGCCTGAGCTCTAAAACATGGCATCAATACAGACAACACTGGCCACTCCCACGCTCTTTGGTCTGGGAGACAAAACTTTTTAGAAGGCGTGATAAGATCTCTTGTGAGTGCGCTCAGTAGCAGCCTGCACTGTCTGCACCCAGATGAGAAGCCTGAAGTGTGGGCTTCGCTGCGTGCAGAGCCCTGTGATGAGGAACAGGCAGAGCCACTCCCTCTGCTGCTCCCAGACCTGAGAGTTGGCAGAGAGAGGCTCAAAATACAGCGAGCGTGAAGGGTTTGAGATTCTTCAGTTCACACAGGGCAAGGGAGCAAGGAAAAATCTCGAGTTGCTTTCCTTTTTTCTTTTCTCTCTCTCTTTTTTTTTTTTTTTTTTAATTCCCCTCAGTTAAAAGGGCTCCTCTTCTCCCACAGAAAAGAAAAGCAGCCCACTTGTGGCTTCTCCCGGCCTTCCCAAAGAAACCAGCAATGAAATGCTGAACAGCTGGGCTCCTTCTTGGCACTTCCCAGACAGGGGGGTGAGAGAAAAAGATTTCCAGATACTAAAGCAGGAGCCGCAGCTGCTGCTACAGGAAAAAAAAGTAGATCTAAATTCCTGGGAACCAGCAGGTAGGGAGCTCTGTAGTGCCTGGGCAGGCTGAAAGAGATGCAGTGGGCATGGGAATGGGTATCCTGGGCAGCAGCATCGCTGCTTTGCCCAGCCAAAAAAGCCAGGCAACATCAGGTCACACGTGCTGGAGGCTGTGGCTGCCCAGTCTGTATCAAATGAGTGGCTGGTTCTTCAGAAAACCTGTCCCTGGGTTTCCCTGATCTGCTGAAACACAAGAAACTCCACACTGTCCACTCTGGGGCTGCTGTGTCTGCTGAGCTATGGTCCGAGCAGCAAGCGATGCTGTATTTGCAGATGACAGGAGAATACAAAGGGAAGGCATCTTTAGGTCATTTAGGCATTCCTGAAGGTTTTTTTCTGTGCTTGACTTGGAAGGATGAACTGGAGTTGATTACTATCTTCCTACCCCAGTGCTTTGCCAGAGGACTCGCTTTTTGGAGGCACTTTTGTTGTTTCTCTGGGCTCTCTCTCCCACACCAGCTCTCCAGTCTTGCATATTTACTGCAGGTTTCCATTCTGGGGCTGTTTATGCACGATTTACATGAGGATTAGCATTTAGCTTTATGCATTTGCTTAGAGATGTAGAAAACTCACCCTGGTGCAGAACCTCTCCTTCCAGCTAGGCATTACTGGGAAAATAGAATTACACAGAAACTTCTCAATCTTAGAGACTTTTTTTACTTTTTTTTTTTTTAAGAAAAAAAAAAAGCCCTATTTCTACTAAATTACTGGCTTATCAAAGTTAAAAAAAAACCCACTTTTTTATTTTCTTTTTTTTTTTTTTCCCTTTTAACACTTCAACACAGAAAGTTCTGCTTTTTTAGTTAAAATGTAACCTCATTACAGGCAACCAAAACGAGGGGTCTTATGCCACACCTGGTACCAATAACAACATAATCTCCAGAAGCTGGAAAACCCAGTCAGGTGTTGGCACTTAAAACAACAACTCTGAGGGGGATAGGCTTGTTGGGATTGAGAGTCAGACCATCCTAGGAAGCTGAGGGTTCAGACAGGCTTTGCTCCATCCCAGAAATACAGTGTATAGGAAGGGTTTCTTTGGGTACTTTGTTTTATTTTCTTTTTGGTTTCATTTTTCTGTCCCTAAGTGTAGTGTGAGTGTGCACTCCCATTGAGGGTGTGTGTGTATATATGTGTTTACAAGAAAAATCTGATAACCTGGAGCTCTCCTGGTGGATTGGATATTTGCTGGAACTTTCTTCTGCTGAGGTAATGTTTAGTTACACTTCTTAATAATTCCTAATAATGAGCAGAATTAGGCTTTGAATTCATACCTAGCAAAGGACTGTAAAGATAAGTAACTCAGTTTAAGAAGGCAGTCTGTGGGCAGCTTAAATCCAGAGAGGTGATGTTTTAATCTGTTTTTCTGCCTATTAAGGGTGTGGTCAAGTGAGCTGGTGCCTTGTGTGGGTGGTCAAGGTAGTTGGTGTTTTTTGGTGACTGTGTTGTACAACTGGAGGAGATCAAAGTGTCCTTGTTTGTGGGATATCAACTGCTTTCCAACTGGCTAATGTGGCAAAATGGGAGCTAGGAAGAGCCATGTGCTCAAGGAGTATGTCAGGCTAACCTATGGTGGAGAAGATTTTAGCTGTGGGTGAAGTGGTAGGTGAAAGCCCATGGACTGTTCTTAATTCATGATATTTTTATTATGTATAAAATATTTGGTCTTTTATTTGTAGTCTTAGCCCTAGACTGGGCAGTTTGTGTGCATATTGGAGATGCTGAGTTCCCTGGGTCTCTGCTATCCTCTTCTTAGCTCTCTAGTTGGCATAAAGTGTTTAAAGGAAGGTGGCACCTGGGTTTTTAGGGTGTCTGTTTCTGCTGTTTGGTAGCACAGCCTTTCCTGATTCTTTCTGTGTGTGTACAAGAAAAGGCAAACTAGGTCTCCCACCCTACCCCTTGCTGACTTTATTATTAGGCTCTCTAGTGCTGTACTGAATGCATCCTGATTGCTGCATTTCTGACTTAATAGCATCAATACTTGGAATATATGTAAACAAATACCCAGGAGCATTGTGCTCTATTCTTATAAGAAAACAAGTAATTGAAGAAAATAATTTGCTTTATTGTGCCCCTATCTTAAATATGTCAAACCCTTCACTGTTCTCTTCCTAAAGGTTAGAGAGTCCCAGTTCTGCCAGTGAAACAGGACGTGGTGTTTTTGTGCCAAATAAAGATGAATTTTAGTGCATGAGGGATTTTTAAGCTTATATTCACAGACTAGATCTCTAGCAAATCTTGGAGTCCTAAATCACAGAGCTATTATATTTATTAGGGGTATTATAGGATAGCTTCACTTCCAAGTATTTTAGAAATGGGGTATCTTTGATTTTAAAGCATATTGGTGTGCTCTTGATGAATAAGAGAAAGAAAAATTGTGTTAATTCAACAGCCAGTGTTTGAAAGCTGTTCTCTTTGGTGTGTAGATTTGAATATCAATTGGGCATCTGGAGGCTGCTGCATCTCTGCTGGGGGTTTGCTAAATGCACCTGTAATGCAGATATTCAAATGTTACCCTTTGGTCCTGCAGACAGCCTGACCTGAGGGGAAGGAGGGAAATGTAGGAGTAATAATAATGATAATACAAGTGTCAAAATTAGTGCCCAGGTGCTTAATTTGTGGCAGTGATGTTGCTGATACAATCTACAGCTGTGTTAAGTGCTCTTCTTAGTGTCAATGGAATCAAGATACCATGGAGTGGCACGATTATAAAATTTACTCCTCTTAATCATCTGATTAGGGCAACAAGGCTGCTTGGACTTTGTCATCATCCCTGATCTTTACCTGTGGAAGTGAGGTAATGTTTTATTCTACCTGTGAAGTAGAAAGACCATTTTTTTTCCTGAAAGACTTCATCTGAGAACTCTTGAATGGGGAAGAATGCAAGTGGTTTGGAGGCAAAATGCAAGATTGTCATTAGAACCCTAGTTTTGGTTGGTTGGGCTTTCCAACCCCTTTCCCCCTCCTACACCCTCTCACCTCTTGCCCTCATTTCTATGACTGATATTGGGAAGATTCAGTGGGGATTTCCAGGTGTCTGTTAATATTTATGACCTAGCAGCTCGCTGGCTTCTCTATTGTTGTTGTTTGAAATCTCAGAGGGGTTTTGGTGCTGCAAGGTCTCTTTAAGACTGAGATGCTTCAGCTCGTGTGAGTAGAGCTGTCAACTGTTCAGCAGAACCAGGATAACTTTGGCTCCTCAGGTGGAAGGTGCCAGAGACTTTCAGTGTGTTCTTGTCTGCCTGAAAAAGTTCCCAGCTGGTAGTTGAATGACACAGAGGGATCTTCCTCTCCCATTGTGCAGATGGGGCAAACTGGTGCCTTAGTGGAGGAGAATGAGAATGGTGAGATTCAAGGAGAAGCAAAATGGTAATTGAAGTCCCCTGAATTCCCTGTTTGGAGGCATTCAAAAGTGGAGAGGAAAGACTCCTCTTTCTTGTTCTGGCATTATCTTTTAGGTATCAAATTAAGAGTATGGCAATTAAGTGGCCCCTTGCTCCATCCCATAGTGTTTAAATATTTGATTTGACACAGTTGTACAGGTAGGTTTCTTTGTCTGGAGATTGTTCTCTGCTCCTTTCAAAAGCCAAGCTTTCTGTACTGGCTCAAAGAAGGTGCCTGAAATTGACAGTTGGTTTTGAAAGTGATGTGTTTATTGTGGATTTGTGTTTTTTTTGTTTGGTTTGTCTTTTTTCTTGTTTGTTTTGTGTTTGTTTTGTTTTGTCTTTGCAAGTGGTACTGATAGAATTTGCATTTCCCATTTTCACTATTTTCTGTCATTTTGCAAATGTGACTTTTAATTCATCATCTGATAAAAAGAAAGAATAGTTAATGGCTTAGTTTCTGGCCAGGACAAAGGTTTATTTCCTTTTGTTGTTGGTCTGCTTTCTGTGATGACACAAAACTAACTTTATTTGGAGGGTTTGGTGTTGTTCTTGTATGTGTGTTTTTTTTTCCTTTCTTCTCCAAGACATATTGGGCTGAAGAGCTCAACATAACAAATTATTCTATATTCTGTAGTTTCAAGTTTTTCATGTAGAATCCAAGTTCTAGCATCAGAACTCAATTAAATGACAGTTTGATTTGACTGAAAAATTAATGGTCCAGAACAGAAACCTCGTAGTATTTTTTTGAAGTTCTTATTTTCAGTACTTCTGGTTTAAATAAAAATCTGGACTCAGCCCAGTAACATAAAGCTACATATTCTCTCATCATCTAAACATACATAATGATTAAATTTAACAGTGATTGTTTGCTTATTGCTCTTCTTGGCTGCATAGGTATTTTTTTGCATTCATAAAACTATTTCCCTGGCTATAAGTGGCATTCTACTGACTTGCTGTGAGAAGTTTCTTGCTACTGTCTGTTGCCCTTTTCAGGAAATAATGATTTGCCAAGTACAAATCATATTCTATAATTATATGTCATCTTCAATGACAGCTTGAACATTCAACTCCTGTTTACGCTTGAATGGGACATATTGATTTTTCATTTTAATGATAAACAGATTGGCACGTAATACATTTGATGATACATCTGCTTAAAATGTGTTAAGATCTCTGAATAATAAAAAAAGAAAGCTTGCAATGTAGGCTAGTGGAGGCATTCAGGCCAAACACAAAATAAGGATGCATGCTACTCTAGGTAACTCACACCATAAGAGAATGCAGTTCCTTTAATCTGGTGTCCTTGCAGGCATATTTATAATTTGCTTTTCTGGTTTATTTTCAATCTGCCTTTTGGCCAGAAGAGATTTTTGCAGCCAAGAATACTGGGAATATTTAAAAAAAAAAAAATAAAAAAAAAATATATATTTACTGTGGCTTTACTTGAAAAATGGTTTTGGTTTTGAATTTCAGTTTGTTCTCGTAGTTGGAATCTACTGCAAGTTAAACTGGAAATTGGCCAAACTGCACAGTTTAACCTCTTGATACCTATGTGTGCACTCCCAAATGGTTTTATTTTTGGTGAGGCTCTATGGAGCTGTATAGATGCACCTTAACATATAGTCAGTCCAGTACACATTCCACTAATATTAAAAACCCCTTCTACTAAACTGTTGCTCTTGAATAAAGATGAAGCCTTCTAGGAATACTCCAGTTTTGCTGATGGTAATGATGTCTACTTAACCCTTTTTTTCTTTAGGGTGAAAACAGATATCTTACAACAAATCAGAGTCCTGAAAATTTTCTTGTGGACTTGTATGGGAAACTGAGCACCTGGTTTTATGTTCTATCTAAATGTTACATAAAATCCAGTTACTCAGTTTTGATTTGAATAGGCACTGTGATGTAAATACTTGTTTCTAAGTGTAGTGTTATTGTTTAGGCTCTAAAAAAATATAAATATGCACACTATGTGTGTATATATGCGTCTACAGTCAAAGAGAAATGATTTATTTTGTGAACACTTTGGCTAGAGCAGGAGGCTCTATCCAAAGCTAAGGTTAGTAGCTCCTTGATGGGTGGGTACCTGGCTATTGATACATAGATATCTCAACAAGGTAGATCTCTAAGTGCCAAATGTGATTAGTAAAGAGTCTGTACATTTGATTAAGATACCTTTACCAGCTACAAATAAAAGGGGTAGGAGAGGAGTCAACTGGCAACATCCCAAGTGTATCCCATGGCATGGAAGCCTCCTGACAGAGAGGAGGAAGACTCGTGTCATGTGTAATTGTTGGTGAAGAGAGAGCTGAAGTATGTGTGCTTTTCTTGGGGGGACTGTTGCTGTCTCAAGCACAGGCTCAGAAATAATGGAAAAAAAGATAATTTGACTTAGAAGTCATGTTTGGCACATAGCAATGATCAGGAATCTTCTTGGCAGACCCCCTACTACTCTTCTCTTCAGCAGAACCCACAAACATAATAGAAATGGGCTGTTGCTGGGAAAACGAAGATGAACGTTTGTAAAGGGCACTTGAAACTGGCAAAAGTTAAATGGTACCAAATAGTTGAAGCTGAGCTCTCCCTCATTGTCTCCTGCTGATTTTAATATGATTTGGTTGTTACTTGAGTTGCTCCTATAGTCAGATTACATGTGGGCATTTTTAATTGTTATCCCTGCTATTTAATTCCTTTGTGGATTTTGTTGTTGGTCATGGGTGCGTTTTCTCTCTCCAGTTGGGTTGCAAAATCTGAAATGAAGGAGGATTAGCTGTCTCTTCATTATGCTGTGGGGCAAATCTCTGAAAGGTAGCTTGTTACTGAGCTTAAAGCAATCCAGAAGAGATCAAGAATACGAGGATGGCTGGTTTCAGGCACCCACATTCTCCTCAACTGCAGCTGCCTCTCTTTTCCACCCTCCCTAGATGTTCAGAGCCAGGGGCAGCTCTAATCTCAGTCTGGCTGGCAGTCTCCGAGGGTGCCCAACTGTGGAGTGGGCAAATGCTTCCTCCATTTAGCTCCTGGCTGAGCCCAGTGGCAGCAGAGATGTACCTACTGCTACTGGGAGGCTGCACTGGAGTGCCACTGGATGGTGGCACGTTTGAGATGTGAATCTAAACGGAGCTGCTCGCAGTCTTTTCTTCTTAGAGATGTTTATTCTCCTGCTCGTGTGTCTGTCTGCTTCCCACTACCTAAGTCAGCAGCTGTGAGCTGCAGGCAGTAGCACATGTGCTCTTGGCTAAAATAACCAGCTAGCCTGGCCCTTTGCTGTTGCCAGAGTCTCATGTTGTTGAAGAGTTTTTTAGGATCGGATCCGGCTTCTCAATTTACCTGATTCCTTTGCCCAAGAGCAGCAGGAAGGCCCCATCGTGGTGGCCTGCCCTCCTGGTCTTCTCCAGATCAGGTTTAAAAGAATAGTCATTTGGGGAATTGAGTTCACTAGTGAAGTGGTTCTTATATTAACCTTAAAATAATATTGAAGATTATGACGTTTTTTGGGGAACAGGCGTTAGGTATTTGGTTTTAGATGTGTCAGTTTGTTTACTTTTAATACTAATTTTTACTTAGATTCTTTTAAGTATGTTAAAATACTGTTTGAGTTTTTGTATGACTGTCACTTTGCACAGCAAGGGCTTTTGTTTTTCAGTTGTCCAGTGCAGATCTCCAGGGTGGGTAAATGCAGAAATGCAGCTTGCTTGTTATTCTGTTGAAACTGATCCCATCTGTGTGAAGGATACAAATATGAATTTTATAAATGCAAGTAGCATCTTTTAGAGGGGAAGCCTGGACTCTGTGCCCAGGTGAAAATGCACTGTCCTGTACCTGTGGGCAGAACTTGTAAGTATATTCCAGGCTGAATGTTCTTGTGCCAAGATTAATCCTGAATCAAATTTTTATGGTTGAGTTATAAGTCCCTGAAAAACTGCTCTTATAATGGAAATTATTGAAAGGCCCTCAAGTTTAGGACAAGGCATAGCTATGATATTACAGGCATTAGGCATCTGAAATAATTTTGTCTAAAGATTACACTGGGATTTGTCCCCCATTTTCTAAAAAAATACTTAACATTGAACTGTATTTTATGCACACAAAAAGACTTGCTTCATAAGATAAGGAGCTCAGAGGTTTACATTCCAATATTCAATAACACTTAGTAAAAGTGCTTTTTTCACTCTCATAATAGAGTTGTCATAAACTATGTGTCTTACACAATCTCAAGCTAAATTTATGAAAAAAATTCCACGTGGAATCTCATTTCCACATATTTGAAGTGGAAACTGTCCCATAGAGTTAGGTCAGCTTTTTAAAACCACTTCTATTAGCAGAGAGTCTCATAGCTTACTTTGCTTGTGATTTAATTATTTGCCTTAAATTACTTTTTTATCTACAAATTCTTCATGTGTGAGGGAGATTCCCCACCGTTACATCTTGCACACTGGAAGGAAACAAATGAAGAGCTGTCCTTTCACCAAACAGGAAAAAAACTTGCAATACATTCGAGTGCAGTAGAGGAAATTTTCCTGACAAGCTGGAATGAAGGCAAGGCCCATAAGGAGGTTGTGTTCCAGCAAAAGGATGTGTATCCAATTCCTGCACCAGCCAGCTGTTGAGATGTGCACTCCCTTGACATAAGGAACAGCAATGCATCATTGTCAGAATGTCATGCTGGCTTTCAGGGGTCAGGTTTATGCTGCTTGGATGTCTTGGAGTGACCAAAGTTCTCTCATGTAGAGCAGTTAAAAAAATAATTTTTTTTTTTTTCCTCCCCACGCTTTTGATTTCAAGCAGTGCTAGGCCTGCTATTGCACTCATGGAGGAAACAAAGGATTGTCCTTTCATGATCTGATTCCTCAGTAATGGGGACAATGTCTTTAGCAGAAAAGCTATCGAAATGCTCTCGTTTGCTTACTGTAAGTGATGGAGAAGGGAGATCACATCATCTGACACAGGTCTGAGAGCCTGAGTTCAATAATGTGATTGAATCAATGGAGTGGTATCTCACTGGACAGCATCCTCAAGCAGTGTGGCAATGATTGTACACCCAGCACAGGCCCAAATGTTGATGGGCTGTTTGGAATTTATTTTCAGATGTGTGCTCTTACTGCAGACTTCGTAACCAAGTGCTGTTGCATGCACCTTATCTTTCTGTGCAAAGCTTAGTTCAATGCCTGTGTGTGGTGGGGAGCTGGCAGAGGGAGAGGCAATATGGGTGATTATGTAAGGGTCTCATATGAGTGCCTATACTTCACCTTATATTCACTTTTTTTAGTTGCTGCTTTGGAAATAACTGCTCATAGTTAGGATGATATAGGTGGTATTAACTGAAATCAGTAGTTAATTGTTAAGACTTCACAGTCGGGCATCATCAGTGCTGAGGGGCTGCTAGTTGAGGGGGGGCTGCTGAAGGAGCCTAGGCAGAGCTGACATCACCCAGGGTAAAGTTAAACCATCTACTAATCTACAGAGGGGCACCACCCGATGCTGATCAGCCCCCCCAGGCTCCAAGAAGCCTCAGGGCGGGAGGGAACGAGTTCCCGCCATAAAGCACAGTCTGAGCACCCAGGGGCTGTGGGTGCCTCTGTGGGGGCTTCAGCTGCCTGCAGCATTTAGGGCAGGGCACTGAGCCTCTGCCAGGGTACACGGTGATTTCAAACCCTGTAAAGGGTCAGTGGTGCCCATCTCCACTGCCCCTCGAGTCACAGGGTGTCAGTTGCTGTAGAGGCCCAGCCATGGCTGCTGCCAGACTGGAGGCTGCTGCTAGAAAAGCTGTGGGCACCAGACAGAGGCCCCAGCAAACATGGTGACGTTCAGGTCTCCGGCTGCAGAGGAGGCCAGAGCCTGGCACTGGTGTGTAGTGGAGACAACCCCTGTGTCAGGTGTGACCAGGGAATGATCTGCTCAGTCAGGTGGCTGAACTGAAGGATTAAGAGACTGAGGAGTATCAGGGGGTTGAGCCACTCCTTGAGAGAAACAGGTTGAGGCCTCATAAACCAGAGTATCCCCTCCCCTCTGGTCACCAGGCAGGTGTGGACCTTGGAGAAAGCTGCCTGGTAGAAAAGAACTTGGGGTTTTTAACTTGCAAAAGGCTGAAGATGAGCCAGCAGTGTGCCCAGGTGGTCAAGAAAGCCAATGGCATCCTGGTCTGTATTAGAAACTGTGTGAACAGCAGAAGCAGGGAGGGGATTGTCCCCCTGTACTCAGCACTGGAGAGGCCACAGCTGGAGTGTTGTGTCCAGTTTTGGGCACCTCAACCCCAGAGAGATCTCAAGGTGCTGGAGTGAGGCAACAAAGCTGGTGAAGGGCCTGAGAGCAACTGAAGGAGCTGGGACTGTTTAGTGTGAGGAAGAGGATGCTGAGGGGAGACCTCATCACTCTCAACAGCCACCTGAAAGGACATTATGGAGAGGCTGGTGCTGGTCTCTTCTCACAGGTTATTAGTGACAAAACAAGAGGGGATGGATTTCAGCTGCTCCAGGGGAGGGTCAGACTGGACATTAGGGAAAAAAATTTCCCTGAAAGAATAGCCAGAGACTGCCACCCCAGGGAGGTGATTAAGTCTCCATACTTGGGTATATTTAAGGGTCATTTGGATGTGGTTTTGAGGAACATGGTTTAGGGGTGAACTTTGTAAAGTGGGGTTAATGGTTGGACTTGATGACCCCAAGGGTCTTTTCCAATCTGAATTATTCTATGATTAATCTCGTTAGTGATTCATCACTTGCTAAATTAGGGAGCAATTGTGAGCAGAGCTGGTTACATCACTGCTGCTACCAGCAAAGCCAGTATGGGTGACTGAGGGAGTTATCTACCTGTCTGTGGGTGGTAAGTGTATGAGTAGAAGGAAGGGAAATTGGTGACCCTGAGTAAAGGGCGTAATTGTTTCTTTGCACTGAGTATAAACAAACCAGGTCTAGCAACTCCCTGACTAGTTTTTTTTTTTATCCCTTTTTATCAGTAAAAATGTTACAGATCTTGTAAGACATGGTATCAAGCTGTTACACATTTTAGAAGTGTGTGTCCTCCCTGTTCTTGTAAACAGGTAAACTTGCTGACTATCCAATAAATTACGACCATCTTGCTCTAAAATAATTTGCTTGGGTCAGGGGAGTCTATGCTGTCTGCTTTCTTAGAGTTCTTCCCTTCTCTGTCCTGATTAGCCCAGTCCCATTGGAGAAGACTTCAGGTAAAATCTTGGACCTTCTGAAGATGATGCCACTCAGAGCCTTGCTCCCCTCTCAGGACTGGCTCCAGTGTCGCTGAGCACAGTGGTGTGTTACCTTGTGCAGACAGATCCTGAATGCCTTGGGACCTGCCAAGCTTCTCATGGGCTGGAAGGTAGGAGTAGCTGTATTATTGCATTTTTGCAGATTATAGGGATGACAACCTGTTTTGCTTGAGGCTGTGCTGGAAGTTTCTGTGGCAGCACTAGGAGATCAAGGGGATCTAATCCTTGGAGTTCCTTATCCGTGATGACTTCACCAGTTTAATAGGCTTCAGTTGCAGACAAGTTGTGTTGATGGTTTGACTGGTGAATTGTTTCACACCTGCTTTCCCCTGCATATTGTTGGGTTGATTTTTTTTTTTTTGAGGGTGGAATTATCTGGGTAAAACTGCAGATGGGGTGCAGCTGAAATCTGAATTGCAGGTGTAACCAGGCTTGTAATGGTGATAAGAGCAAGCTGAAGATTGCAGTTAGGTATGTGAGCAACTTTTGAAGGTTGTACATGGTCCTTTCAGACAAATATCTGTTCAGAGAGGCATGTAAATTCCAGTGTAGGAAACATGGAACACATCCTGAATAGTGGAGTTATGTAGCTTCATTTATCAACTTCCTGAAGTCAGGGTAACTAGTGACGATGGAAGCAGGGAGGTGGTGGTAATGTTATGTCTAATTTACTTTCCTTCAAACTTAGAATGTGAATCATGTTTATAAGAGGATCCAAAAAAAGTTTTGGGTTGAATTGTGCAGATGTTTCAGTTTTTGGTCTGTTATTTATCCACTGTAGACTCAAATGATGAGTAATAGGGATATGAGAGAGCAGCTGTCCTGGAGGTGCTCGGAGACTGTTCTATTCCAACTGTGAATGGTTTCATTTCCTGAATGATATGAACTGATGATTTCTTGTCACTTATTTAGGCATGTCTAATAAGTGCAGGAAACCATTCTGCAAACCATAATGTTATGAGACTTTTTTTCTATCAACAGCTGAAAACATTTCTGAATAGACACAAGTCTCTGAAGTCCTCGAGGTTTTGAGGAATGCCAGAATTGACACTAATCAAATTTACTACTGCAGATTTTTCAAGATATTGTATGTGGCTGAACAAAATAATTTGATATTTAGAGGATTTACAGGAAAAAATTTGCAGAGGAGTTGAAATAAGGCAATGCCTGCTTTTCCTGAGAAGAACAGGAATTTTACAGTGAACACTTGTATAATTGATGTTAAAAGAGCTACTTCTGGGTTTTGTTTTATAATGATGGATAAGTATCAAAGAATGTCAGTCCAACTCCAATATGTATTTCTACCTCCAATGCTGACATGAATCTAATACCTGAAGAAATGAATCTATTTATTCTGCATCTTTATTTAAGACTAGGTTTAGATTAATGAAATTCTTTTGCAATCAATAAATAGGAAATACAGAAATTAAGCTCCTGTAAAGATGGGGAGCATATATGGCTATTTGCTAGTTTAGTGGCAGATTGGTAGGTATGTCTGGTGGAAACATAGATAAAGATGTTTTAGCTCTTTCTTTAATGCACTGAGACTCTCTCTCATTATATGTAGTTTGTCATGAGTCAAAATTTTAATTAAAATAGCTGTTGATATGAGAACTATAATACTTCTGATGGGACTGGGCTCAGCTCTCTGTAGAGTGGTAATAACAAAGCCCCACTTGAGTTGTATGGGAGAGGAATATTGAATATAACACCTTTTCAGCCTGCAAAATGCTTGAATGTCACTGCCTTGAGGAATTTTAGACACCATTCCAAGTGTCCTGTGAGTGTGTGGTGGTTTCTGTAGTATGTTCTGGGTTGAAGGCATAATGCAAAATGCAAAAAGATGTGCCTTGCATTTTATTCCTAAATCCAGAGATGGGAAATAATAGAATTTTAAAAACATGGAATCCTGCAACATCTACTCTGAGCATCTTCTGGTGTGCAGTCTTATTAATTCCAATCTTAGAAGGGCTTGCAGAGGCTAATAAATGTCTGAAATAAAGCCAGCAAAGCTCTGTGCAGGGGCAACCTTAAAACCTCCTGCACCTGCCATGTGCAGAGCTGAGGAGGAGGTGCTGGCTGGATACCTGTGGGAGGGTTCAGCCCTCCTGTCCTCCTGCTGCACATCAATGATCTAATGATTCTATGATTCAATCTGTGTCAACATACCAGATATGTTGCTAGATTTACACGGTGTTACTGACAAAACATCAGCTGTCTGTGCTGCCTGTCAAAGGCCTCCTATTTTTTTTTATTTTTTTTTCCCTGAGGTGGAGCCTTTGCAGAGAAGATGGGCAGACAGTTCTCTAGCTCAGCTACCTGGTAGTCTGCAGTAGCTGTAATGTTGGCTTAACCTGTGGCTGCAAGACTTTCCTGTTGACAGAAGGTCACTGGGATGGCACTTCTACTGCATGAAAAGGCTGCTGCTTTCTTGTTCAGTGCAAGCAGAAGTGAGCAGGCTGCAATGTTTCATTGCACTAGGAACTCCTGGCTGCCAGAACAGCTCTGAGTCCATATGAAGCTAGGTGTGAGCTATTGTGCTTGGGACCAGCCCAGGGATAAAGGAGAGCAAATGTGAACATGATACAAAACTCCTGAGCTGCAACCTTCCCCTTGGGAAAAGGCATGATAAAAAACAACAACTTAGTCTTAGGGCCAAGCTTCCTCCAGTAGAGGCCTCGCCATATGATTTCAGATGTGGTGGGGATGAGTGGGAATAACATAAAGCAGAGTGACAGGGTAAGACAGGGAGAATTTATATTGACTGCTCTGTATACCTAGTTCAGATCCATATGGCACTGGTTGCTTTTATTGTTTTGTATTTTATTCTTTGCTGATTGAGATTAGTGTGACAGACCAGCTACATCTGAAGGAATAGAAGCTTTAAAAATAAATATATCTGTATAAGCCACAGAAACCATCAGATGTCCAGTGCAGAGATGTGGTGTCAGTTGCTGAATGACTCTGGGAACATCATTTGAGAGCTGAACTTTCACTCTTTGGGCAGGGATACAGCTTTGAGAAGAGCTCTGGACACCAGCAGCTCCACAACTACCCTGCTGCTCTGGAGGGTCTTTGTCCCTCACCACAAGGTCTGCAGCTTCAGAACTGAGGTTGCTTTTGTCTGGTGCTTTGTAGTCTCTTTTCTGGCCAGCTGCTTCTTAGTGCTTAAGACAAGTGTGGGTTTTGACAACTGTGGCTAGAGCAGTGCTGTGCAAAGCTGTAAAAGACCAGGTTTACCAACTGTGGATTTGACTGCCCAGTTGTTGGCAAAATACAGCCATTGAGGTTTCATGGAAGAGAAAACATTGAAGTCTTGTAAGGGACTGCAAGGTGTACAATTCTTCTGGACATCTTAAGCACTTTTGACTTGTCTTGTGATGATAATCCAAATATTTAGCATCAATATTGTCCATCAATATTTCCTGTGCCAGCTTTGGAGCAGCTGTTTCTTCAGCACTGCTGGGTGGGAGAGTGGGGAGATGTGCCTGGCCAAAGGATCCAGTGGGTTATTGGTGGTGGGAGAGGGAGAAGGATTAATACAAAACAAAAATAATCCTAGAAGGTGTTAGTTCATTTGTTTCCCCCCTCTTAAAAAATGAAGGATGTAGTCCAGCTTTTTCCTTGTTATGAAAGTAAATGCTTGAAAATACATAGAATTAATATATAGATTATACAATATGTAGGGAATTAATAAATCAATTTAATATAATATATAGGGAGTTAATATATAGATTTAAGGCCCAGTTTAATTTCCCAGATACAAAAACTTGTGCCAGGTGCTGTATGAGTTTTTACCAGAAGTCCTAAAGTAGATGGCTAAATAAACTTGTGTAATTTATACCCAAGAGGGGAATTTTGAGCAGCAAAAACCAGGAAGCTCCACTTTTGCAGCATCTCTGGGCAGCACTGTAAGCTGTGGAGTTGAAATGGGCATTATTAACCTTCCTGAAGTCAGAGCTTTGTAAATTCATGCAGGCTGAAGATCCTAGACAGATGTTTCAGATGTTAAAATAGGATAGGCTTTGCCCATCCTGACAATCTGTCACTGCATGTGTTCAATAGGCAAATAAAAGGGAATGCCAGCTTTTTTTTTTCATGTAAATCTCCAGGGATTTTCCTCTAGGGTTCAGAGCTCTGGCAAAAAGCTGTCTGCAGGAATAATTAAAAAGGGAAAAGGGAAGAAAAAAAACCCCAAACAACAAAACAACTAGAAAATTTAAACAAAATATCCAGTGCACATGCACAGTGCACGTGCATCTTTGTGTTCACTTCTCCATGCTGACAATTAGGGGAAAAAGAATCTATACCTTAAAAAAAATTCTCTTATAAAATCAGGTGTTTTGAGGTAGTCTGAAGGAGCCCATGGTTTTATACTGGGAATTGGTCTCTATCCAGTATGCTTTACATGTATTTGTTGAAGGATACAATACAGTTGTATTATCACACCAATTTCATTCCTGGATGATTTCCCCTTTGGCATCCTAGTGACAGTTTTTCATTGGTTATTCATTTATATTATTGATTAACACCTACTGGACCAATTTATTAGTCCCTCTGAATCCATTTTAAGTATCAGGATTTTCTAATGGAGAAGCATCCCTTACAGAATACCAACATCCCACTTGTAAAACATTCGTTGACTTAATTTATTGGACTGCATAGAACATAAACCAGAGCTCTGCTGATAGATGTCCTTTCGTGGCATGACTCCTGGCTTTTGTGATATGGAAATGTTACCTGGAGCAGAAGTGAAACCTTCTGCAAGGCTGGGGGGCTGCCCATCATGTGGCTGCATTAACATTCCTTCAAGGAAAGAGGTTTTTTCCCTGTTTGGGTCTGTTTGTAGAAATAAACACCCGTGGTCTTACTTGTACCATCTGGGGGAAGTGTGGAGGTTGCTGCTGTTTGTGTCCTTGGGAGGAAAGAGGGAACCAGAAAAAAGGCAGTTGTGGAATGGATTAAGCAGAGAATGGTGCCAATAGATGGCCCAGTGAGAGGTTTCCTCAGGAAAACTGCCTGGTCAAAGCATCATAGCTCTGGGACCTTAAATGTCCAAAGTGTATGGTCAGAAAAGCTGGACAGGCTGATAACATTAAATAGTCTGGGTGAGGAACAAGTGTTCCCTGCTGTTCTTCCTGGGGAAATCACTAGGTGTAGAGAGATCTTTAAGGTGTGTGAGTTGTCAAAAACCTTGTGTGTGTGCCAAAATTGCTGATTAAAGGCTTAGATCCTGGTGGTGAAATTCCACAAGCCTTCAGAGCTTAGAAGATATCGTTGGGTATCTTGGCCCATATTTTCCAGTAACTAGCCATCCCATTTGTTTTCCTTATTAGCTGCTAAAACTGGTTTTACTCTTTATTCCCTGCCTTTGCAGCTAGTGATTGGCATGCTTTTGATAGCTGGCAAGTGTTTCCTTACAAGATTTCTGCATGATGCCTGAGACAGGCCTGGGTATATGGGAGGGAAAAAGGGAGGTGTGTGTCAAAAAAAAATAAGGCATGAAGTTTATTGTCCTTCAGCTGTTTCTTTTTTTTTCCAGAATGGAGTAATACCATAAACTGTGTTTCTCTGCAGTAAAGCAAAATACTGCTCTACTACCTTCAGTTCTTTCTGACCTGAAGTGCCCAAGCCAACAAAATATTAAACAAATTGAACAAACTAAAAGAAATACTGTAACTAGCAAAAGAAAAATTATTTGTGGATTTTTTTTTTTTCTACTATAATCCTTCAGNAGAATCTATACCTTAAAAAAAATTCTCTTATAAAATCAGGTGTTTTGAGGTAGTCTGAAGGAGCCCATGGTTTTATACTGGGAATTGGTCTCTATCCAGTATGCTTTACATGTATTTGTTGAAGGATACAATACAGTTGTATTATCACACCAATTTCATTCCTGGATGATTTCCCCTTTGGCATCCTAGTGACAGTTTTTCATTGGTTATTCATTTATATTATTGATTAACACCTACTGGACCAATTTATTAGTCCCTCTGAATCCATTTTAAGTATCAGGATTTTCTAATGGAGAAGCATCCCTTACAGAATACCAACATCCCACTTGTAAAACATTCGTTGACTTAATTTATTGGACTGCATAGAACATAAACCAGAGCTCTGCTGATAGATGTCCTTTCGTGGCATGACTCCTGGCTTTTGTGATATGGAAATGTTACCTGGAGCAGAAGTGAAACCTTCTGCAAGGCTGGGGGGCTGCCCATCATGTGGCTGCATTAACATTCCTTCAAGGAAAGAGGTTTTTTCCCTGTTTGGGTCTGTTTGTAGAAATAAACACCCGTGGTCTTACTTGTACCATCTGGGGGAAGTGTGGAGGTTGCTGCTGTTTGTGTCCTTGGGAGGAAAGAGGGAACCAGAAAAAAGGCAGTTGTGGAATGGATTAAGCAGAGAATGGTGCCAATAGATGGCCCAGTGAGAGGTTTCCTCAGGAAAACTGCCTGGTCAAAGCATCATAGCTCTGGGACCTTAAATGTCCAAAGTGTATGGTCAGAAAAGCTGGACAGGCTGATAACATTAAATAGTCTGGGTGAGGAACAAGTGTTCCCTGCTGTTCTTCCTGGGGAAATCACTAGGTGTAGAGAGATCTTTAAGGTGTGTGAGTTGTCAAAAACCTTGTGTGTGTGCCAAAATTGCTGATTAAAGGCTTAGATCCTGGTGGTGAAATTCCACAAGCCTTCAGAGCTTAGAAGATATCGTTGGGTATCTTGGCCCATATTTTCCAGTAACTAGCCATCCCATTTGTTTTCCTTATTAGCTGCTAAAACTGGTTTTACTCTTTATTCCCTGCCTTTGCAGCTAGTGATTGGCATGCTTTTGATAGCTGGCAAGTGTTTCCTTACAAGATTTCTGCATGATGCCTGAGACAGGCCTGGGTATATGGGAGGGAAAAAGGGAGGTGTGTGTCAAAAAAAAATAAGGCATGAAGTTTATTGTCCTTCAGCTGTTTCTTTTTTTTTCCAGAATGGAGTAATACCATAAACTGTGTTTCTCTGCAGTAAAGCAAAATACTGCTCTACTACCTTCAGTTCTTTCTGACCTGAAGTGCCCAAGCCAACAAAATATTAAACAAATTGAACAAACTAAAAGAAATACTGTAACTAGCAAAAGAAAAATTATTTGTGGATTTTTTTTTTTTCTACTATAATCCTTCAGTAGTTCCTGGTTCTTCTCCCAGTAGCCCATGTTGGAATGGGACTTGCACTTTTACATAACTGGATAGAGTTCACAGTAAGGCTGTGATTTAAGACACAAACAGATGTTGACCAGTGACGTGGCTGCAGCAGATGAATAGGTGATGAATCAGGAGAGCTTTGCATAGTACAAAGGATAAATGTTGTCAGTGCAAGTTGTCCTGTTTCTTTTCTTTAAAGACACCTCATTTGGGATGTGCTCTTTTACTGAATGAAATGTAATGACTGTTTTCTGACTTGGTAACTACTTTGAAACTAGGTAAAGCATAGGCTGGGTAGAGCACAGGCTGCAATTATGAATTAGAATTTACTGAAGCTGAGCATGCAGTTCATGATGTTACATTGCTTTGAAGATAGACATTTCATACTTAACACGTTTAATGGGATCAAAAATCAATATTTAAGTAATGGCAAGTGTGCCAGATAAGTCACATGAACTTGAACTGAAAATGTGCTTTTTTTCCATGTCTTCTTTAGACAATGCTATGGAGTCATGCGGCTCAATGAGATTTGCAAAGCAGGAAACCTTTGTGCTAGGATGTTCCCTAAGCTTCATATTCATCCTCTTCAGAAACACCATTTCTTGCTGCCTGTGGGGTCCATGCACAGTTTAGGGAAATCTGAGGCTCCACACTAGGGAGGAAAAAAAGGCTGGATTAATAAATGTCCATAGGCTGTGGAAAGAATTTGATGCTGACTAGCATTTTCCTCACGGGCCCCTTTCTGCAGTGAGGAGCTGCATTTCACGGGGTATTTGCAGAAAGCTCCAGCAGAGCAGCTCCATGGAGTTAGATGGTCTGGAGAGCACAGTAAGAGCAACAAATGTTATGCCTGGCATGGGTTGGAGGAGCTCCATGGAGATCTGCTGCACTTTCTAGTGTACTGTGGATTAATTCTTTAGAGAGAGATTGCTGCCTCTCAGTCCTCAGGTTATTTTCTTCTCCTTTCAGCATTCCCCATTCCATGGCAGGTGTGTGCAGAAGTGCAGGAAGATTGTCTGGTGGCCACAATGCCCTGTTTTCTCCATGGGCTTTAACAGAGGTCCTTAGACCAAAGGCCCTGTGGCTGCAGTGATTCATGCTCTGTAAGGCACCATAAACCCAGGCTCTTAGTAAGCAAATTCATTTTTATGTGGTAGCGACTATGTAATTATTTGGATTTACTAATGCTTTAGAGCTTACAGCAGACAACCACCTAGTTTCTTCTTGCTTGCTTGTGGAAAAGCTCAGAGTGAATGTACACTGTGCTGAAGAAGTTGTCATTTGATTTAATAATTTGCTTTGTATTTTTTCTAACGTGTGTTGTGGGAACTTTCCTCTAGAGCTGGCAGGTTGATTATAGGATGTCTACTCATAAATGTCACAGAAATTCGTGTATCACATGCCTTTATGGAGCATGACTTGCCTTTGTGCTCTCGCTGAGCCATTTGTAGGTTCCTGTCTAGGTTTATGAAGCAACCCAAGCTGTAAAATGTTTTGACTTTTAAAGCTCTGGAGGCGAGTTGATACAACAAAGGGGATCATCCCTTCCAGAGAACAGGCAGCTCTCCCCGGAGAGGCCTGAAGTTGGAAGAGAGAACTGCTTCCAGCTTATTTACCTGTAAAAGGAGCAACTCGGAGCTGCAGATTTAGTCTGTGATTCAACAGCCCTTCCTGCCAGATCCCTGCTAACACTAATGAGGTCTGGATCAGCGTGTGCTCAGCCGTGCCACGCCGAGCCAGGCACAGCACATGTCGTGCTGCTGCTCCCAGCCCGGTGCCAGCTGCGGTGGCAGAGACGATACCTGATCCAGCAGCAAGTTAGGAGTGGTGTAGACAGATGACACCTGATCTTGCCTAGTCTGCTGGGACAGCTACTCCTTGAACATTTCTAACAAATCTGAAATGACAAAGCAAGTTTTTCCCTGGCTCCGCGGCTGCAGGATTCCTGATGCAGCAGTAAGCATCTTAAAGCGATATTCTTCAGCCCACAAAACCACGTTTCTGCTCCAACATCTGCCTGTGCCATAGCAGTGATAAAAAAAAAAAGGGAATTCTAGCTTGTTTGGACATTATTCTTTAGTTGACAGGCAGTTTTGTGCCAGAGATCTGGTGCTGTAAATGCTTCAGAGTGTGGACAGTTTTGTTGGCTTCAGTGAGCACTTCAGTTATCAGGCGAACGCTTGTTAGCTGTTGGCATGATTTGGGTCCTAAGCCAAAGAAAGTTTTCCATGGTAGGGAGGTAAACCCCATAGACACTGTTATTTTAATTTAATTTGGATTCAACTGGAGTCTAATTGTAAGTAATATCCTCTTAAGGACTATCCAGGCATTCCATAGAAAGTTGGATTGAGATCTGAAGCAGTAAAATGGGATTTTTGCTGTGTGGATGTATATATATATATCTTCGTATCCTGGTTTTGCATCTGTCATCTAAAGGAGAGTTGGAGGTGTTTAATAAACAGCAGTCTGTGTGTGTCTGTCTGGAAGTAGATTCAGGGCCTCTGGTGTCTTTTTCATTTTTGAGGTGCAGTTCTGTGTTAATAACACAGGAGAAGTGTGGCTTGTCTTCTCATAGCACTAAAAGTGAGATAATCCCTGTGTAAGGAATCAGTAAGTATGGTCTGCTTAATCTAGTCCCAGTGTGAAACTGTTGACATTTGTTCTTTTTTTTTTCTATCATTATGTGACTGGGCCTGTTTTGTGCTGGATTAGGCACAAATCTCCTATGCAGCACATTTGGCATGTTACTAGTAGTTTAACTTCATTAATAATGTATGAAGGAAATGTAATCCATGACAAGGAAGGAAAGAAAAGTATTTTTACAGCTACCAAATCCTCTGGAATGGGTAATTATTCAAGATTTGATGTTTGATGTTATAGTTTACAATTGAGCTCCCCCTCTTTTTTTTTCTGTGAAAAAAAAATATATATATGCAGGAAAAAAATATCGTGGCACTATAAGAAATGCATTCCTTGCTTTTTGAGGTTGCATGCACTGGTTTAGAATGCATCAAGTGCAGAGAGAAATGTAGATTGTGAAGAGAATGTGCTTTATCTTAGTAAGCAGCACTGTGTTTTTTCCCTCACTGAAAATAAACTCAGACAATATAGCAGGGTTTTTAAAGGGGGGGTAAAAAAGCAGCTTCTCAGTGAATTATGCTGACCTTGCATGAGAAAGAAGATTTATTTATTTATTGGTATTCCCCCTCACCTGCAAGTCAGGGCTGAACAAAGCCCATAGTGGTGGGGGCTGAAAGTAAAGCAGCCCCAAAGCAGTGGTCACTTGCAACTACTTTTGTGCTCTGCACTCCTGTCACATTTGTGCTATCAGAGCAACAGCTGGGGAGACTTTTTCAACAAAGATGAGTGTCAGATAATCCTGATGAGATTCCACATCCAACATCTTTTGTAATTATGTCACATTCAGCTGTAATGGAATAATTCAAGCTGAAAGGACAAGCTTTGATCCTTTCTTAAACCTTTCCCTGTGGACTGGCTATCTAAAAGATTTAAGGATATTTCTGTTACAAGATCTAGTGTTTCCTCAGAAGTCGTTGTTTCTGAAGGGGTGAGAGCTGCAGGAGCAATATTATTTGGCAAATACATCTCTGAAAGCATTTCTGATAAAGATGTCAATAAAAGGGTGCCCCTTGATAACCAACAAGGAAGTTAGAATTCATTTCAATATTCTTTAACTCGGCTGGTGCACAGAAAAAGAGACTTTATTTGATAATGAATCACAGTGGTGTAAACTATAAATATTGGTGTATGGATGTGTTTGCACTGAAGCAAATACAAATTTGTTTTGGCAATCATACATATTGGGAATATCTATTTAGTGAAGTAAATGTGTTTCTGAAGACCTTCTCTTTACAAATAATTGGTTTACACTAGGATTTTTGAAATAAGATTTAGTGGCCAGTCTCCTCCTGAAATACAATTCTTTCAGTACCTTCCACTCTTAGGTTTTTTTGGAAAACTTATGCAGGTACAAAGACCTTTTCAATTTAAAACTAATATAAGTACTGTAATCAATGGAATTAATGATAAATACTGTAATTACAAAAACAGTATTTTTTTTTTTTTTTCTTCCCCTTATTTCAGGGCAATATCTTGTATTCATTGGTGTTCCAGAATATGACACTTGCTATTTTGTTTCTGAACAAAATGATGGGAGCAGATCTTTGCCTGGGATCTTTTTGGCCTCGGTTTGGAGGACAGAGTTGGGATCCTTAATTTTTCTGTGTGTCAGATTTATGCCAATGTAAATCCCTCGACTTCAGTGGACGTTTTTCATCCATTTCCTGGCCTCCACTGGAAGGAGAACAGTTTCTTAAGGTTTTCACACATGGACTACATTAAGGGGTCACATTCAGATGATACTCTTCTGGCATTTCCATCAGCCAGGGGTCAATAAAGTGCTATCTGGGCTAAGAATATAAGGTTGGGCATGTGTTTAGTCAGCTCCAAATTTCCCATCTGTCAGCCATGAGAAATTCAATGTCTTTGGGTGCATGCCTCTGTTTGGGGGTCTGAGAATCAGTGTGGCAGGGGTCACTTCTGAGGGCTGTGCTGGTGGAATCCTCTGGCATGCCTCCCAAATAACCTGGTGCGTGCCTCGCTCCTGGCTCCTGGTGTTTAATGCTCCTGGATCTTTATGGTGCTGAACTTGGGAGGCCTGGGCTAGACACTGACCTCTCCAAACAGGAGAGCCCTGCTTTCACCCAGTGCTGGAACATTTCCCTCCTCCCAGGTTCTGCTGCACATGTAGAAAGTTATTAATTTTGCCTTAGCCGAAGTTTGGTTAATAAATAAAATTAATAACTACGGTCCTGGGAGAATGTTTTTCTCTCTTTCCCAGGATCTATTTCTGTTTATCTGCAAGCTAATAAATGATAGTGACTAATGATTGCTCTGAGCAAACCTCGAGAGCATCAATTCAGAGAGCAACCTTGAGTCTGGCCATTTATCCAAGTTAGCCGTGTCTCTGGAGTGATCAATCTGGGCTGAAAACTTGAAGGATTTCTTTCCCTATTTTCCTGGTTGAAAGGAACTGTTCTGCCTCTGGTTCAGGAGAGTCAAACTCTGCAGTGTAATGCACAAAGCTGACCTGTGCCTCTGAGGATGGATGATGAGAAGGGTGAAGTTTTTAACTGTTTTGTATCCATACACTTTCACTGAATGGGGCAGTTGCACACTGCTGGCCAGTGCAGTTAATACCCCTGAACAAGGAATAATGTTTCTGCATGGAGAGCAAAGTAAGCTTTGGATTTTTCTCTTCTCATCTGGACCTGTCCTTTACCATAGAGTATTTATGCTGCTGCTTAATAAACGTCCCTTTAAAATTTGTGGAGGGTGGGTGAGGTACTAAAAAGCTGGGGAAAAGGACAATGCTTGCCTATTTATTTTTTTTTAATTGAGAGGGGTTGGTGAAAGGAAAGGGGGACCTTGTAGACAGAGTGATTTTAATCTTTGGCAAAATTCTGGAGCACATTAATGTACAGTTTGGAAAGGTCTAGGAAATAGAAGACAAAGAACAGTCAAAAATATCTCGAGAACAAATCATGTTTAACTAATGTAACCCCATTCTATGGCAGGGCACCATAGCTGTGGATAGAGGCAGAGCAATAAATCCCTCTGGATCCTGGCTTTAGAAAAGCTTTTAAAACAGTTTTGCACAACACTTTTGTAATGAATTCAAGACCTGTGAGCTAGGTGAAGCTATTGCAAGGTAGGCTCAAAATCAGTTGGGCAATTGTACTGTGGAAGCCTTAGCAGTGATTTGTGGCCAAAATGAAATGCTCTACCCAACAGACTTTCTGCAAGGGTCTGTGGAAATTGGCTCTTTGAGGATTTCATTGTCGACTAGGCTATTTGATTCAGGGCTCTAATGAACCCAAGATGGCATGAGCTGCTGTTGTGTTTGAGGGGGAGATTAGAATTAAAAATATTTTGGTAAACTGGAAGTGATCTGAAAAGTACAGGATGAAACTGAGTGATGATTTGGTGGTAGCAATTACCTGCATGTGTGTGAAGGGAAAGCAATGGGGTAAACAGAAGTTCTGCAAAGATCCAGTGCAGCTTAAGTCGCCAGAAAAAGATGATTTGGCTAAAAATGTAAACAGGACTGTCTCAGGAAGGACACTTTTCTTTTTCTTTCTTCCCTTGCTGTGTTTCTAAGACTTCAGCTGGGATGTCACATCCATTTTCAAGCATTCCATTTCAAGAAAGACTTGAACCTGTTTGCAGGGAGACAAAAGGAAACCCTGAGAATTGTTAGATGTTAAGATGATGAGGACAGAGGGAATAGAGTGGATTCTTTAACCTGATGGAGGACCAGAGGGGGTGACACAACAGTCTGCCAGCCTGCTCTGAAACTAAAACAACAGTCTTATCTCTGTGATGAGTAGGACAAGTAGTAATGGACTTGAACTGCAGGAAGATGGATTAAAAGGAAGTTTTTGGTGACTTATTCTGTTTAAAAAGAAAGATGAAGCACTGAAATATCCATGTGGGAGACTGCAAAATCTGTTTTTTTTGGGTAACATGGAGAAGTTTGGTAAGTGCCTGTCAGGAATGATCAAAACATGGCTCGTACTTTGCTTTTTTGTTGACCCCCTTAGGCCAACATTTAAACAGCTCTGATAAAAGATGGTATAGCTGTGAACTGGAGCTTGGATATTTGTATATAATAACAAGGACCCCAAGTTTGCAAGCCATTCAGGAGTCCTGTCTGTGTATGATCCTTGAAGAGTCAGTTCTTCAGCCATTGGAACCAAAGGCAGGCTGCTGGGCTGGGTTTGCAGGGATTTGGTCTTGGAATTTTTGAGTGCCAAGGTTAAAACCAGTCTTTGGTTTAGTGAAGGCTTTGAAAACTTAGGTGTCAGTGTAGGCACAAGGGAAATCCAGATTTAGATACGGTGGCTAAATTTTTCCCTGCACTGAAGATGAGATGTTAATTGCAGTTGGGTAAAAACAAACCCAAATGTATCCAGTTCAATGCACTCAAGTGTTTTTTTTTAGCAGTAAACTGTTTACAGCGTGGGGACCTGCCTCTGCATGTCAGTCACTTTGTGTTATAGATAATGCACTGACTAGCAGGAAAATAGCTTGAATAATTGGACTTTTCATGAGAAGGTCCAATTCTAATCAAATCTGGCTATTCTGAAGGCATGAGGGAGGCTGCAATCTGCCCAGTTGACTTCAGCTAGGGCCAAAGTCTGTAGGACTTCATGTGTGATGCTGTAAAAATGTTGGTGAAAGGAGAATCTGGAGAGGAAAGGGAGCAAGATAGGCACTGTGCTCCTAGGCAGCTATAAGGCTTGAAGATTTTTGACTAAATTCCAGTTTCTGCATCTGATCTACCTGTTGATGCTTTTAAAGCAGTAATAAATCTGCTTTTCTAGTGTTCAAACTCCATCTAGCTTTTTGGAAGTGTTTGTGACTGAATTATTCAAATGAGTGGAATTACAGGGCTGAGAAATACTCTGGTCAATTAATTTTATTGCAGTATAGTGTATTGTATATTTTAATGAAAGATAATGTAAGATATCTCATACTTAATCCCCTTTGTGAACTAGGGCATAAATTAAATTATCTGGAAGCTCAATCAGATTTAGCTATCATTGGGTAAAAATGCTGCTAACATGCATGTTCAGTTGCCAACCTGTATGTCAGATGTGACCAGTGGTGAAATGAATTTCCCCTTTGTCCTCATATACAATAAATACTGCATGATTTGTTGTTACTGCTGTGCTAAGAAGAGGAGAAAGATGGAAAAGGAATATAAATACAGTAAAACTTTGTGATTTCCAGGTACTTGTAAAGGTCAATATGCTATCAGCACTGGAATGTGTGAAAGTAATGAGAACCAGTGATCTCAGAACTCTTAATGAGATGCTGTGTTTGCATCTTCAGATGCACATGACAGACACAGTTACGTGGGAGATGAAAGAAGTTGCTTGGAAAATGGGGTTCTAGCCTCAGAGGTCTCAAATACACAGGGTGGATGTGAAGCTGTATTTTTAAGCTGCTTTATTATTGGTACCAGCAGAGAACTGTTTTGTGGCTTATTAATAAATATGAATAAAATACAAAACTATGCCTCAGAAATCTGCAAGTACAAGAATGTCAGCCCTGCTTTTTATAAGCTTTGACCAACTGGGCCTGATCTTGAAATGATTTAAACTACATTTCTTTTTTTTTTTTTCATTTTCCAATTTCTTAGATTCTATTACCAGAATTAGTGGAACCCTCACTGTCCTTTAACCCATCTTGTGAGCAAATGGTTAGCAAAAAAATCTTTCAGTACACATGGACCTGAAGCTGCATGTGTTACTCATCAGATGGACACGTGATTAAAGAAAAATAGAAACTAATTTCTTCAAAGCTATGGGAATAACTGACTAAATATGGAGGATGATTCCTTAACTACCCCATTTATGCCTGGTTTTGAGCTGGGAAAATGAACAGCTCTTTCTAGACTGAACACTATTTGCCTTAAGTGTGCTGGTATTGCCTTATCTCATCTGATGGAAGGAAGAATAGCAGGTTATTCTTGTTTAAATCAGCTAAGAATTAAGTCATTCCAGGAGTCACAAATTTCCATCACTGCTGTAGCTGTTGATAACTTATGTCAAGTCTTTATATACCATTGTGTATGTTCCTAAATAGGCTGTGTTTGCTGCAAAGCTCAGCTAACCACTGGGTGACCTTTTGCTCATACTTGTGTGTGCATAATAGGAGAAAGTTCCTCTGTTGTTCTTAAAGTCTCCATTTGCATAATTTCACATTTCTCAGTGAGAGCTCCATCAGCTTAGTGGGTACAAAATCTCCCTTCTCACTTCTTGCAGTTGAAGTATTTCATGGTTATCAAAAATAATGGTGTTAGCCATCAATTTCATTCCTATGGATCATCCTAGATAAAAAACAGAAATTACATTTTAGGTTTGTAAAGTCTACGTTACATTAAAGTTTTAGGTGATTACCACAGAATATGCACATAAAAGGTAGCCTTAGAGCAAGAGTCAGCCTATTGACTGGAGAAAAGCTCTAATTTCTATTCCTTTCCCTCCCCCCTCACACGAGCCACTTCTCCCCATATGTTAGAAAGCTGAATCCTGTCTTCAAGAAATGGAACTAATCATAACCCTTCCAGCTCCACTGTATCTTCCTAAAGGCTATTAGTCTTTAGTTTCTTCTGGCTCCTCTTCTCTCCTTCCCAGAGCTGGATGTTTTCTGGAGCGTAGGAATGTCTTTCTAACTTGTCCAGACATTTTATTTTGTTTTATTTCTTTTTTTCCCCCTCCCAGAGTGCTTCAGACAGATGCAGAAATGGATCTGTTGTAGGGAAGAATAATCAAATGCCCGGTGTCTCTCTGCATGGTTTTGGTTTTAGACTATGCTAAATATGTTCAGATTTTCCTCAGTTTCTCATACTGGGGAGCAACACAACATTTAACCAGTTAGCACAGATGAGCTGAGAGGTTCTTTTGGCTGAAACAGAAATGAGTTTAACTTTTCACAACCCTAGACTCTTCTGCCTATTATGCTTAGCAGTAAAACTGTCAATGGGATTGGTGTTTTTGAAGTGCCTTCATTAGGATCAGAGTTATCACCTACTGAAGTGCATGAAGTGAAGATCCCAGGCTATGCTTTCTGAGTCCCCTCAGGCTTGGGGAAGTGTTTCTGCCTTTTTTTATGGTGAATTCATAGTATTGAGGTCTCCTGCAGCAGATAAGCACTGAACTCTGCATATCACTGGAGGTAAGAGCCAGGAGAACAAGGCTTTCTACTTGCTAGGCAGCAGAAAATGAGACACACAGGCAAAATATTTTTGATCACTTGAATAAGCAGATAGAAAACAGGGGAAAATAACTGTTAAGTGGGAGAAAACAACATGTTTCAGTAATTCTGTAATTCTGACTTTTCAAGTCACCTGTTACCCATCAATTCTAAGGCATTTTCTAAGGGTGGGTAAGTATAATTTCCCTGCTGAGGCATAAAAGTCAAGTGATCTTGAATAGCCCCATCCTCTTTGGCTTGGATTAGAGGCCAT
The DNA here is from genome assembly GCA_013401355.1 of Ceyx cyanopectus. Classification (NCBI taxonomy): domain Eukaryota; kingdom Metazoa; phylum Chordata; class Aves; order Coraciiformes; family Alcedinidae; genus Ceyx; species Ceyx cyanopectus. The sequence continues at coordinate 107,013 of VYZU01090441.1, read as the reverse complement.
AGAAGAAAGACTGTCTTGCTTTATTGTTTCTGCTTTCTGTTTGCTTCCTACTGGTTGAAATGTTGAAGTTATCTTTACAAATGTGGTTGGGATTTTTTTGCATAATTTTCCCTGCTCCATATGTATCACAAGTGAGAGATGCTTTTTCCACACTGTAGCTACTGAGCTGTACAGTTCAAGCAAGTAATGTTTTTGTGCTTGAAAAGTGATTTTGCCTACCATTAGTATTTTTTTGTTTGTTTTGTTTTCACCCCAGGGGAAAAAGATCTACAAAGATCTTTAAAGTCATCTTGTCTGAAACAACTGATAGGATTTTACCCTGTTCTTTCTTGTACCAGTGTGACTTCAGTTCACTCTCTTCAGTGTGTTGGCAGGAATGAAATCCCCATGGGTCTATTTAAAGGCCATCTTTGAAAGTTTGATTTGTAAAATTGGTTTATTGCTACTGCTGCACTGGAACACTGGTTAACATGTGAGATTCATTTCACCTGTCAGAGTATGAGGGCAGATCCATTGCTGACATGGTGACTTCTGAGACTGGGATATTTAAGTCTCTCCTAGAAAAAAAATCTCCTTAAGATTGATCCAGGGTGCTGGGCTATGTTTCTTCC
>VYZU01090441.1:5010-106330 GCA_013401355.1 Ceyx cyanopectus | reverse complement strand
CATTTCTCAGTGAGAGCTCCATCAGCTTAGTGGGTACAAAATCTCCCTTCTCACTTCTTGCAGTTGAAGTATTTCATGGTTATCAAAAATAATGGTGTTAGCCATCAATTTCATTCCTATGGATCATCCTAGATAAAAAACAGAAATTACATTTTAGGTTTGTAAAGTCTACGTTACATTAAAGTTTTAGGTGATTACCACAGAATATGCACATAAAAGGTAGCCTTAGAGCAAGAGTCAGCCTATTGACTGGAGAAAAGCTCTAATTTCTATTCCTTTCCCTCCCCCCTCACACGAGCCACTTCTCCCCATATGTTAGAAAGCTGAATCCTGTCTTCAAGAAATGGAACTAATCATAACCCTTCCAGCTCCACTGTATCTTCCTAAAGGCTATTAGTCTTTAGTTTCTTCTGGCTCCTCTTCTCTCCTTCCCAGAGCTGGATGTTTTCTGGAGCGTAGGAATGTCTTTCTAACTTGTCCAGACATTTTATTTTGTTTTATTTCTTTTTTTCCCCCTCCCAGAGTGCTTCAGACAGATGCAGAAATGGATCTGTTGTAGGGAAGAATAATCAAATGCCCGGTGTCTCTCTGCATGGTTTTGGTTTTAGACTATGCTAAATATGTTCAGATTTTCCTCAGTTTCTCATACTGGGGAGCAACACAACATTTAACCAGTTAGCACAGATGAGCTGAGAGGTTCTTTTGGCTGAAACAGAAATGAGTTTAACTTTTCACAACCCTAGACTCTTCTGCCTATTATGCTTAGCAGTAAAACTGTCAATGGGATTGGTGTTTTTGAAGTGCCTTCATTAGGATCAGAGTTATCACCTACTGAAGTGCATGAAGTGAAGATCCCAGGCTATGCTTTCTGAGTCCCCTCAGGCTTGGGGAAGTGTTTCTGCCTTTTTTTATGGTGAATTCATAGTATTGAGGTCTCCTGCAGCAGATAAGCACTGAACTCTGCATATCACTGGAGGTAAGAGCCAGGAGAACAAGGCTTTCTACTTGCTAGGCAGCAGAAAATGAGACACACAGGCAAAATATTTTTGATCACTTGAATAAGCAGATAGAAAACAGGGGAAAATAACTGTTAAGTGGGAGAAAACAACATGTTTCAGTAATTCTGTAATTCTGACTTTTCAAGTCACCTGTTACCCATCAATTCTAAGGCATTTTCTAAGGGTGGGTAAGTATAATTTCCCTGCTGAGGCATAAAAGTCAAGTGATCTTGAATAGCCCCATCCTCTTTGGCTTGGATTAGAGGCCATAGAAGAAAGACTGTCTTGCTTTATTGTTTCTGCTTTCTGTTTGCTTCCTACTGGTTGAAATGTTGAAGTTATCTTTACAAATGTGGTTGGGATTTTTTTGCATAATTTTCCCTGCTCCATATGTATCACAAGTGAGAGATGCTTTTTCCACACTGTAGCTACTGAGCTGTACAGTTCAAGCAAGTAATGTTTTTGTGCTTGAAAAGTGATTTTGCCTACCATTAGTATTTTTTTGTTTGTTTTGTTTTCACCCCAGGGGAAAAAGATCTACAAAGATCTTTAAAGTCATCTTGTCTGAAACAACTGATAGGATTTTACCCTGTTCTTTCTTGTACCAGTGTGACTTCAGTTCACTCTCTTCAGTGTGTTGGCAGGAATGAAATCCCCATGGGTCTATTTAAAGGCCATCTTTGAAAGTTTGATTTGTAAAATTGGTTTATTGCTACTGCTGCACTGGAACACTGGTTAACATGTGAGATTCATTTCACCTGTCAGAGTATGAGGGCAGATCCATTGCTGACATGGTGACTTCTGAGACTGGGATATTTAAGTCTCTCCTAGAAAAAAAATCTCCTTAAGGTTGATCCAGGGTGCTGGGCTATGTTTCTTCCGAGCATGAATTTAAACCTCAGTTCCAAGAACAATATATTTGGCCTATTTTTGCTAAATTATATGAAAAGAGATGACAGAGTGGTAATAAAGTAATCCCTGCAGAGTTGTGCTGGCAGGGAGAAATAAGAGATCATGTGACTAGTATTTGTCACTTTTTTTTAATCATTATGGCTAGGAATTGATTGTCTTGCAGAAAGCAGTGACCAGCAATGGTAGTTTCCCCCTTTCCTCTCTTAAAACTCTCCNGTGGGTACAAAATCTCCCTTCTCACTTCTTGCAGTTGAAGTATTTCATGGTTATCAAAAATAATGGTGTTAGCCATCAATTTCATTCCTATGGATCATCCTAGATAAAAAACAGAAATTACATTTTAGGTTTGTAAAGTCTACGTTACATTAAAGTTTTAGGTGATTACCACAGAATATGCACATAAAAGGTAGCCTTAGAGCAAGAGTCAGCCTATTGACTGGAGAAAAGCTCTAATTTCTATTCCTTTCCCTCCCCCCTCACACGAGCCACTTCTCCCCATATGTTAGAAAGCTGAATCCTGTCTTCAAGAAATGGAACTAATCATAACCCTTCCAGCTCCACTGTATCTTCCTAAAGGCTATTAGTCTTTAGTTTCTTCTGGCTCCTCTTCTCTCCTTCCCAGAGCTGGATGTTTTCTGGAGCGTAGGAATGTCTTTCTAACTTGTCCAGACATTTTATTTTGTTTTATTTCTTTTTTTCCCCCTCCCAGAGTGCTTCAGACAGATGCAGAAATGGATCTGTTGTAGGGAAGAATAATCAAATGCCCGGTGTCTCTCTGCATGGTTTTGGTTTTAGACTATGCTAAATATGTTCAGATTTTCCTCAGTTTCTCATACTGGGGAGCAACACAACATTTAACCAGTTAGCACAGATGAGCTGAGAGGTTCTTTTGGCTGAAACAGAAATGAGTTTAACTTTTCACAACCCTAGACTCTTCTGCCTATTATGCTTAGCAGTAAAACTGTCAATGGGATTGGTGTTTTTGAAGTGCCTTCATTAGGATCAGAGTTATCACCTACTGAAGTGCATGAAGTGAAGATCCCAGGCTATGCTTTCTGAGTCCCCTCAGGCTTGGGGAAGTGTTTCTGCCTTTTTTTATGGTGAATTCATAGTATTGAGGTCTCCTGCAGCAGATAAGCACTGAACTCTGCATATCACTGGAGGTAAGAGCCAGGAGAACAAGGCTTTCTACTTGCTAGGCAGCAGAAAATGAGACACACAGGCAAAATATTTTTGATCACTTGAATAAGCAGATAGAAAACAGGGGAAAATAACTGTTAAGTGGGAGAAAACAACATGTTTCAGTAATTCTGTAATTCTGACTTTTCAAGTCACCTGTTACCCATCAATTCTAAGGCATTTTCTAAGGGTGGGTAAGTATAATTTCCCTGCTGAGGCATAAAAGTCAAGTGATCTTGAATAGCCCCATCCTCTTTGGCTTGGATTAGAGGCCATAGAAGAAAGACTGTCTTGCTTTATTGTTTCTGCTTTCTGTTTGCTTCCTACTGGTTGAAATGTTGAAGTTATCTTTACAAATGTGGTTGGGATTTTTTTGCATAATTTTCCCTGCTCCATATGTATCACAAGTGAGAGATGCTTTTTCCACACTGTAGCTACTGAGCTGTACAGTTCAAGCAAGTAATGTTTTTGTGCTTGAAAAGTGATTTTGCCTACCATTAGTATTTTTTTGTTTGTTTTGTTTTCACCCCAGGGGAAAAAGATCTACAAAGATCTTTAAAGTCATCTTGTCTGAAACAACTGATAGGATTTTACCCTGTTCTTTCTTGTACCAGTGTGACTTCAGTTCACTCTCTTCAGTGTGTTGGCAGGAATGAAATCCCCATGGGTCTATTTAAAGGCCATCTTTGAAAGTTTGATTTGTAAAATTGGTTTATTGCTACTGCTGCACTGGAACACTGGTTAACATGTGAGATTCATTTCACCTGTCAGAGTATGAGGGCAGATCCATTGCTGACATGGTGACTTCTGAGACTGGGATATTTAAGTCTCTCCTAGAAAAAAAATCTCCTTAAGGTTGATCCAGGGTGCTGGGCTATGTTTCTTCCAAGCATGAATTTAAACCTCAGTTCCAAGAACAATATATTTGGCCTATTTTTGCTAAATTATATGAAAAGAGATGACAGAGTGGTAATAAAGTAATCCCTGCAGAGTTGTGCTGGCAGGGAGAAATAAGAGATCATGTGACTAGTATTTGTCACTTTTTTTTAATCATTATGGCTAGGAATTGATTGTCTTGCAGAAAGCAGTGACCAGCAATGGTAGTTTCCCCCTTTCCTCTCTTAAAACTCTCCATTAGCCAAATATAAGCCCAACACATTTCCAGTAATTCTAAGATTTGAAAGTTCTTTGTTCTCTCTTTCACTTGTCTCTGAGAAACAGTTGCTGTCCTGCCTGCTCCACAAAGAGCAGAAAAGATACTAAGAGGAAAATAATCTGCTTGTTCCTTTGCCCTTTCTCCCTGAACAGCCAAATCCTGCTGAAATGCCCACATGGAGCCAAAAAATCATCCAGTGAACTCTGCCTTTTCCTAACCCAACTCTGCAGCTCACCTGTTTTCACTACACCCTAAATATTTCAGAGAGCAACTCCTGAAAAACAGAGCACCCAAAGGGGTAGGTGGGATAAACTGTCACCTGGGTAGGTAATCTTGCACCTCCTGAATTGAACATGAAGTGTTTTTCCTAGTGAGCATATCCAATTTTTCTTTTGTCTGTACACAAATGTTTATTTAGTGCTTTCTTCCCAGACTGCATTTTGATGGCAGCATCAGAGGGACTGTTTTAACTTTTTATCAGCAGGAGAAACCACGTAGTAATTGCCATATTGGATTGGGCTTGTGGTCTGTCTAATGTACTCCCATTTCTCTGATGACCATGACAGATGCTTGAGATGAGGATGGTAGACCCCATAGGAATTAGAGGCTTCTAGGAAAATTTCATTCTAATCCCTTCTAATGAGAAATTGAGCTAAAACTGAAGTACAATCATGTTGGTGACTCTAACTCCTCTAAATATTCTTATCTGTGTCTAGATTTGATTTTGGGTGTAGTGCACAGGGGTGTGGTTTGTGCTGTGGGGTTGGTTGTGGTTTTTTAGCTGTGCCTACTGCACTGTGATAAACTCAGTGTAAATTCTTCTAATGTAATTAAATATCCCCTTTCCTTCAACCAGTCAGCTCAAAGTGTATTGCAAATGGCTTTACACAGCTAAGTGACACTGCAGAGAACAGCTTCTTTCCACTTTGTCACTGAGGGTACTCTAGTGACTATGACAGTGCATGTCCCTCACATCTATTGTCTCAAAAATCATCCTTCTTGAGGTTATCTCAAGTGTTGAGCAACCCAAACCACTGCTTTGGCTGACTTCTGTAGTCAGTGTTGGTTGAACTAGCTCAGGTTAGACTTGGATGCTATATTAGAGCTATAATATATTATATATATAATATATAATAATATATAATATATATAGATTTCTTAGTCTTCTTAGTCTTAAATCTGTGTGTAAATCTGGATTTTTTTTCTCTTCTGTTCTCCAAGAATTTACTTGGTAGTAACCTCGACGTGGTTGGGAGTGTAACTGGAATAGCTGTCTATGCAGTGCTTGAGTATCTGATGGGTTGAAGCTTGCTGGAGTCTGCCTCCTACCCTGGGGCTGGAAGTAACCCCATGTGTCTGGAGAAGTCAGGTGCTGGAAAAGATGGCTCTTTGCAGGAACCATTTGTCTTGGCTAGGGCTCTGACTGACACCATGCATCTGCTGGTGGGGAACCTAATAAGCAGAAGATAGTGACTTCAGAGGATTGGAGGGAGTTTATCTCTGCCAAATAGCTTGTCTCTAAAGAAAGAGATCTGTAAATTCCTTAATTACAGTAATCATCTCTTGAGTTTATCCTGGAGATCTACACAAAGAAAACTTGACCACGATTATTGAAAGTGTAAATGCTATTAGTCACCTACCATTTGCAGTTTCTGGATTATACTTTATTTTCTGCTAAATCCAGGCTGTCTCTGTACATAATTAAAAAGCACATTCTTGATCCACCAATTAAATGGAATACATTGTATTGAGTATTAAACTGGGCTGAATTTATCAATTTCAGGACCAGAGTTTATCTTGGTACCATTAAAAAGCCATGCTTATTAGGACAAACTTTTCTGATGACATCAGCACTGAAATGGCACTTCACAAAGAAGCTTTGGCACACAAATCTGTGGAACCTTTCCAGCCTCTTGTGGAAGCATCTGACTGATTTCCATTTCTAGCCTTCCTCGTGTTTTTCCTTGCTTCTAAATTCTTTCCCATTGGCTTCAGTGGATAAATGTATTATTCAGTTGAATGCTGGCACGTGTTTGAAGCCTAGGACCTGAAACTGTGTAGTAAGTGAAGCCTACAACTCATTTAACCCAGTTACACAAGACACTTTGTGGACACAGGGTAAAAAAAATACCCCAACAAACAAAAACCAACCAACAAAAATACCCCCAAACAAATGAAAACAAGTAAAGATGCAACAGGTCTTAGGGGTTGCATGGAAAATGTGATGACAACAGATGATACAGATATAAAATTTACACTTCCAGTGGTCCCAAAGTTGATTTTTTTTTTTTGTTTCTTGTGATGGCTGTGTCAGAGGAGAGCTTTGAAAAGGGGTTTGGAGGAGAAAAATCCCAGAGTTTTGTAGATATAGATTTAACTTCATTTAATAGAATACTTAGGTGCCCAATAACACCTCAGGAGAGTAATGCTCTATTCAGCTCTGATTTTCTTATATTTTTCCAAGATGTGCTGTGGTTGTGGTGTTCTTGTCTGCAAATCAAGGAGAAATGAGTTGAAATGTCTTAAACTCAGTTGCTGAAATGCTTGGGAGGCAAACACTCTGGAGGAATTTTTGAAGTCTGGACAACTATTTTTATTTTAATTCTATTTTGCCTTTTTCAGAAATGCATTTCTGTGTAGTCATTCTTTTCTGCACTGCAATTTCCTTTGTGGTTGAACATTGAGAGAGATCCTAGAAAACTGACTCAGGGTAGCACTGTAAGGCTATGGGAGTTTATTTAAAAAAAGGAAAAAAACAACCCAAACTCAAATATCTCTTTCCTAGTGTGTTTGGGGTTATTATTTATACATTCTTGTGGGGTTTAAAAATTAATATTATTGTTTATTATTATTTTTTCTATTCTATGAATAAGGAAAGGCAAAGATACTACAAAATTTTACCTAAGCTTAACAGCCTCAGTGTTTTTCAGGAAACCTTCTATCCTAAAACATTTGAAAACATAAATGCTACTCAGCAGCAAATGTTTGAGCTATCCCAGCAGGGTCTGTCTCTCTTGTCTAAACAAAACAGATCTGCCCTGGTTCAAATTCAAGTTGGTTGAGAATCAGATGTTTTGAAGCAAGCTCTATTTGGACATCCCATTCATAATTTCCCAGCAGTTGAACTTGATTGACAATGTAAGTGTGCTAAAAGGAGCTGGTTAGAGCCAGGGCAGGGTATTGGCACCAATTTTGGCAGCAGGCAGAATTGTTGTGGCGCCCGAGGAGCCAGAGCTGCTCTCTCTGGATCCTGCTGAAGAGATTGCTTTGATATTTGTTTTGGTCACAGAGCTGGGAGCCTAAATTTTCCTAGGTCTTGGTGGTTGCCTTAAAGAAAGGCTTGTTATCTTTGATGGGAATCTACATGCTTTATAAAGCTCTGGTGTTTGTGACCTTTCCAATTACAGACCAAATAAAACCCCCAAAACAGATATTTTATTTTTTTTCTCCATCCTCTGTTCTTTCAGGGACTGCAAGACAGAAAAATATTAGATCTACTTTCAAACATTGTATTTTTATACCTTAAATTACTGCATCTACCAGAAGACTCATTTTTCTGAAGTAATGGTTCATTCTTTGACAAAATGTTTCTCTGGATTTGGAGCTAAACTTCTGGCAAAGCCTTAGAAATGGATTTTTAAATTTTTTTTTTTCNCATGCATCTGCTGGTGGGGAACCTAATAAGCAGAAGATAGTGACTTCAGAGGATTGGAGGGAGTTTATCTCTGCCAAATAGCTTGTCTCTAAAGAAAGAGATCTGTAAATTCCTTAATTACAGTAATCATCTCTTGAGTTTATCCTGGAGATCTACACAAAGAAAACTTGACCACGATTATTGAAAGTGTAAATGCTATTAGTCACCTACCATTTGCAGTTTCTGGATTATACTTTATTTTCTGCTAAATCCAGGCTGTCTCTGTACATAATTAAAAAGCACATTCTTGATCCACCAATTAAATGGAATACATTGTATTGAGTATTAAACTGGGCTGAATTTATCAATTTCAGGACCAGAGTTTATCTTGGTACCATTAAAAAGCCATGCTTATTAGGACAAACTTTTCTGATGACATCAGCACTGAAATGGCACTTCACAAAGAAGCTTTGGCACACAAATCTGTGGAACCTTTCCAGCCTCTTGTGGAAGCATCTGACTGATTTCCATTTCTAGCCTTCCTCGTGTTTTTCCTTGCTTCTAAATTCTTTCCCATTGGCTTCAGTGGATAAATGTATTATTCAGTTGAATGCTGGCACGTGTTTGAAGCCTAGGACCTGAAACTGTGTAGTAAGTGAAGCCTACAACTCATTTAACCCAGTTACACAAGACACTTTGTGGACACAGGGTAAAAAAAATACCCCAACAAACAAAAACCAACCAACAAAAATACCCCCAAACAAATGAAAACAAGTAAAGATGCAACAGGTCTTAGGGGTTGCATGGAAAATGTGATGACAACAGATGATACAGATATAAAATTTACACTTCCAGTGGTCCCAAAGTTGATTTTTTTTTGTTGTTTCTTGTGATGGTTGTGTCAGAGGAGAGCTTTGAAAAGGGGTTTGGAGGAGAAAAATCCCAGAGTTTTGTAGATATAGATTTAACTTCATTTAATAGAATACTTAGGTGCCCAATAACACCTCAGGAGAGTAATGCTCTATTCAGCTCTGATTTTCTTATATTTTTCCAAGATGTGCTGTGGTTGTGGTGTTCTTGTCTGCAAATCAAGGAGAAATGAGTTGAAATGTCTTAAACTCAGTTGCTGAAATGCTTGGGAGGCAAACACTCTGGAGGAATTTTTGAAGTCTGGACAACTATTTTTATTTTAATTCTATTTTGCCTTTTTCAGAAATGCATTTCTGTGTAGTCATTCTTTTCTGCACTGCAATTTCCTTTGTGGTTGAACATTGAGAGAGATCCTAGAAAACTGACTCAGGGTAGCACTGTAAGGCTATGGGAGTTTATTTAAAAAAAGGAAAAAAACAACCCAAACTCAAATATCTCTTTCCTAGTGTGTTTGGGGTTATTATTTATACATTCTTGTGGGGTTTAAAAATTAATATTATTGTTTATTATTATTTTTTCTATTCTATGAATAAGGAAAGGCAAAGATACTACAAAATTTTACCTAAGCTTAACAGCCTCAGTGTTTTTCAGGAAACCTTCTATCCTAAAACATTTGAAAACATAAATGCTACTCAGCAGCAAATGTTTGAGCTATCCCAGCAGGGTCTGTCTCTCTTGTCTAAACAAAACAGATCTGCCCTGGTTCAAATTCAAGTTGGTTGAGAATCAGATGTTTTGAAGCAAGCTCTATTTGGACATCCCATTCATAATTTCCCAGCAGTTGAACTTGATTGACAATGTAAGTGTGCTAAAAGGAGCTGGTTAGAGCCAGGGCAGGGTATTGGCACCAATTTTGGCAGCAGGCAGAATTGTTGTGGCGCCCGAGGAGCCAGAGCTGCTCTCTCTGGATCCTGCTGAAGAGATTGCTTTGATATTTGTTTTGGTCACAGAGCTGGGAGCCTAAATTTTCCTAGGTCTTGGTGGTTGCCTTAAAGAAAGGCTTGTTATCTTTGATGGGAATCTACATGCTTTATAAAGCTCTGGTGTTTGTGACCTTTCCAATTACAGACCAAATAAAACCCCCAAAACAGATATTTTATTTTTTTTCTCCATCCTCTGTTCTTTCAGGGACTGCAAGACAGAAAAATATTAGATCTACTTTCAAACATTGTATTTTTATACCTTAAATTACTGCATCTACCAGAAGACTCATTTTTCTGAAGTAATGGTTCATTCTTTGACAAAATGTTTCTCTGGATTTGGAGCTAAACTTCTGGCAAAGCCTTAGAAATGGATTTTTAAATTTTTTTTTTTCCCCCCTCAAGTTATATAATAATCACATGCCCTGAAACTGGGAGAAACACCTTTCCAGGAAAGGCTTGTCTAATATTTTGAGTTCATTCTCACTTTCTAATTAGGGCCCTTATTTTTCAACCAGATTGCAGAACAGATTAGAAAAATAATTTAGAAAAAAACAAAAGGATGAAACTCCAGGTCTTCCTTGAGAGGTTCCATTGCTCTGGGACTGTTTGGTCTCAGAGGACAGGAGATGCTGCACCCCTGCAGTAAACTCACAACCAGCTTCAGCTGCTCTTCTCCCTGTGCCTGGGCAGGTGATGTGGTGCCTATCATCAAACAAAAAAATAAAACCTGGAAGGGCAGGAAAACCCCAAGGTGTGGAAATAAAGATAGAGGGTTGAAAGCACAATTAATTTTGTTCTTGGCTGAATCTGCAAATGCCCAACAGCCCTACTGGGGTCAGGACCTGGGCAGGGCAGTAAGAGGCACCTGCCTGGTACCTCACTGGTGAAGGATGAGGGCTTTGCACAGGTCCTGGAAAAATTTCCCTGGTTTCCCACTCACCCACTTCTCCATCTAATGCTGTGAGGTCCTCTTGATTTCAAAAGCTTCTGCCTGGGTTTGCCAGTGTCACTCCCAGCCAGGAGGAAATTGCAAGGGGACATAAACTGAGAGGCTGGGAGTGCTCCCCAGCCAGGTTAAGGATTCACTGGATTATTGGTTGGAATCTTGTTTGAGTATAGCCCTGCTTGTGGCAGATGTGCTGCTCTTCTCTCAAAGCCTCTGTTGCTTTCAGAGTGGAGATGGACTCCAGGGGGCCAGCAAACATTCAGAGCACCCCATGCATCACCCCCTCTGTGGTGTTTATGGTGTAGAACTTCTACCTGTTCCAATCCAGCCCAACCCCGTGGCCCTGTGTGCCTGACTCAGCAGCCCTGGTGTAGGGATCTCTGTTGGCAGTCAGGCCTGGAGCACACTACACATGCTTTCAGAAATGCATCTTGAATGGCTTTTTATTTTTTCAGCAAATCATCTGTGGAGCACCAAGAGTCATACCATGGAATTCTAGAGAACTGCAGGAGTCTCTAGATGTTTCCAAGTGCCAGGAGTCTCCAGCATCTGCAACCCTGCTTGAGTCAAACAATAGATGAGCTGTGCTTGCAACTTTGTCCATTTCTTTCTTTTTTTTTTCTTGCTGGTGGGGTACTGCAGATTGGAGTAGTAATGATTTTCAGATGAAATAACATTTAAGTAATTATCAAAAATTATTTGCAGAAACTGTCTAAAGCTGTAAAGTTAAACCAACAAATGCATTTGGATAAAAACCACTTGTGCTGTATCAAAGGAACTGTCTTTTTCACAGCATATTTGCAGCTGACAATTCCTCACCAGGCAGAGGAACAGCTAGTGAAGGAGGAATTGCCTTCAGTCTGGTAAAGTCTAGCAGAAAGTAAGATGTGAAGGCTGGATGTTTTCTACGTGGGGTTTCAGAGAGAATGCTTTAACCTTTTGAGGAGTTTCTGGGACACCAGGCATAGGTTTTTTTAACTTGTGAACAAGAGGCAGCAACAAAGTATTTGTCTGAACGCCAGGAAAACCCAAACCCACCTTTTATTTGCTGGAGATCGTTCACATCAAAGGAACCCATCATTTCTTCCATGCAAATGCTGTGGGGATTGCTTCACCCAGGGCTGGAGAGCAGCCAGGCTGCATAGCATGACAGCTACTCAGCAGTCCACAGCCATGCTCTCCACCACGGAGGAGCAGGAATGGATTGCTGGTCTGAAATCTGACACACATTTGCAGCAAATGTGCAGAGAGAGCTCTTGATTTCTGTCTTTCCACCCTATCTGCTCTCTAATGTGCAGTTTCATGAGCCCTGTGACCTGATCTCCAGGCTCAGCTGGATTTTTTTTTCAGACTCAATGTTAATTAAACAGAACTGGCCACTCTTCCATCTCTTAACAGCTGCAGAATGACATCCCACTTTGCAACTGGTGTGCAAGGGTTGTCTTGGCTCGTTTGCTAGGCATTAGGTTGGGTCCTAATGAAGCTAAGGTTTTTCTTGGTTTAGAAGGGTTCTCACAACACCTCTAGCAGCTCTTAAAAACAGTTCTTTGGTCATGCATGAGGAACATTACTTCATCCTTCCAACCCCAAGGCTTTAATTGCAACCTGGTTAATCTCCAGGTGCTTAAAATCCATCCCCGTAGCTCATTGTTAATTTCAAAATAACTTTTCTTAGAAATAAAAATTCTCCTGCTGAAACTGTTCAGTGGTTGTCCTCCTGCCTTCTCCACCTGGCTTCAGGCAATTATTTTTCTGGCTTTCCAAATCAAAGCATCTTGGCCCCAATGGGGTCCCTGTCCCTCATGCAGCCTGATGTAGAAGTATTAAGAGCTCACTGTAGAAGTTCTTGCCACTGATTCTTAGGAAGCAAACCTGAAATTAGCTGGAGGGGGGACGACCTTCCTCATTGGATTCTGCTCATTTTTTCTTACATAAAATGAGTTAAGTGAAATGAAAATGTACACAGTATCTTGCTACCCTTTCCTAGGGGGAAGAGAGCTCTCTTTCAGTGGAGGAAGAAGCCATTTAATCATGTACTTGCCTTCAGACCTCGAAGTTTGAGCCCTTCAGTTTATTTTTAGATTTAATATCTAACATTGCTGCTACAGAGTTACATTTGTGCACCTTTGGAATACTTGTGCACAAGAAATCAAAAGGAAAAAAAATCCTGCAGGACAATGCAAAAGCAAAGCATCCTTCTTTCTCTAAGAGCTGTCAGAATGGGGGGGACTGTTCCCCACACCCCATCATCATGTGGCTGTTTGCTCCTTGCCTTCTGAGGATTTACAGGACACCTAGGGATTCCTGGGCCATTTTTGTATTGCATGTGAGTATCAAGGTTTAGGGCCAGGACTGTCCACTAGACCTATAGCAGATGCTCTCTGTTCACTCCTCCCCTTCTCAAAGAGAAAGGGAGTAAGGGGGAGAGACTTCTCAATGATAAAAGCTTTAATGAAACTAATCAAATGGAGTCTAGACAAAATCAGTATCAAGCACATCCCCCTGAAGGCAATTTTGTCACCCCTGATGCTGTGGAGCAGGCACTGGGGAAGTCTCAGGCTGGACTCAGTGGCAGATGGGAACCACATTCAGGAGGTGGATTCTGGTACTGGATTCAGGGACACCCAGATTGGGATAGAAGGCAGAACAGAGGAGTCCTCCTTGGATGCTGGACACTGAAGGGGGGGGCTTGACCCTCAGCTTCATACTTCAGCTGTCTCTCCAGCTTCCTGAAGCCATGAAGGTCAGGCTTTCTGCTGTTGTTATAGCAGGAGATTGTAATATGTATGGTTTATTTGGGGACAGCAGGTAAATCTTAATGTATCTTTAGTTGAGCTTTGAGAATCACCCTAATAATAAGAGGTAAGAAAACCCAGAAGTGGAGCAAAATAGGATACAGAAACACTAGCTGTCCAAAATATATTCTGGATATATATATTTACTTATTTATAATTATATTCTGGATGTGTTTATGAAGAATGGTTGTCATGCTGATTTTTTTTTCACTGCTGTGCCATATTAAAAGATCCTAAATTGGTGAACTTGAGTGTGTGGCCATCTAAAGATGGTGATCAGTTTCTTTAGGGCTGTCTGTGCTTGTGAGGCTAGAAAAAGAGGAAAACCCCTGTGTTGGGATGTTTGCCTTTTTCCTGAGAGGACAAGTTGTCAAAGGTGTTTCTGTTCTGCAGTCAAGGTTGGCAGATCAAAGTTACTGCAGTGGATCTCCTAGAGGCAGACCTGACATCTCCACTCCAACTCTGCAAGAGCAGAAAGGTGTCTGGAGAATCTACTGATTTGCCACCACTTATGACCTGGTGTCAGGGTTGCTGCAGCCTCAGGATTCATGGAAAGCAGAAGGATGTAACTGAAGGCTGGGGTGTGTGTTTCTGAGGTGATCCAGCACTGCCTGTGCAGCCCAGGGTGGGTTTCTTGATAGGAAACATTCTATTGTAAAAGGCTGCTCAGAAGAGGCTTGTTAATAGTTTCCCAGAGCTTCCTTCTCTTGTAAAAGCTGGTTTAGAGGGTTGGTAGCTATAGAATCATTTTTCAATCATCAATTCTGTTGTGTGAAGGCATCACTTCTGAAAAACTAGTAGCACCCTTGCCATCTACAGCTGTGCAGTGGATCCAAGTGCCTTACAGAGGCAAAGAGGAGTGTTGTGCTTCAGACAGGCTGCTGAGCACTGCTGACTACTAATACTGCTGCACTTCCCAGGCCACATCTATCAGCCTGTAGGTTTGGAGAGCTGGACTGGGTTCAGAGGACCAGTATATAGGGATTTGTCTATTTTTAGGAGTCTGTGTCATCTTAATTGATGGACGTAATTGGCATTATATATTGAGCTTGATTCCTGGGCTGTATTTGGCTTATTTAACAATGCTATCTTTAGAATACCATCAGCATGCTAATCCTTGTTAGTGGTATGAACAGCATATCTTGGTGTCATTTAACTAGATGAATTGGTGCTGCTGGCCTAGGCTACTGTAGTGATGTTTTTTTCTTTTAAGTTAGTGTAATAGGTATTTAAAAAAAAAATCAAACAACCTAAGAATTTATTTATTTATTTATTTATTTTTTGTTTTTAGTTCTGTATGATGAAAAGGGTGAAATTTTGAGAGAATTATTTTGGTCACTACTATTAATCTGCTATTTACTATTTATCTCAACATGCAACTGCCACTTTTGTTGTGACTAGAACATTATTTGTGTGTGCTGGGCTACAAGCACTACAAGGAAGCAAATTCTGCTGCTTCTCGAGATCATTGTTACAGTGGCATGAAAAGTTCTGGCTAAAATAAGTCTGAGAAGCATTTAATTCCTCTGATGGCCAAGCTCTCCAGGTAACTCTATGGGCATTGTGGTCTAGATGAAAGATCCATTTGGGGCCTTGTGATGGCTCTGGGTTTACTGAGCTGCACACAGGCAGATTTATAAGAAACAGTGAAAATATGAAATGATTTTCTTCATGATGTACCCTGCCTGCTTTCTCAAGTGTGCCTTGAGCTCATGCCATGGTCTTCTCTTTGTTTGCTGGTAATTTTCTAATAATTTAAGTTCAGTTCACGTTTTCATTGTTCAGCTGGTGGTTGGGGCAATGTTCTACAAGTGCTCCAAGATCTTGTTAAACCATAATAATGAATCTAAAGCTTGTCTTGAGGTAGGTATGTTGTCTTTTTGCTCTTTTACTCTTTTCTGGGCTATTTACTAATGGGCATAATATTTTACATAATATTTTGTAGGATTCCACAAAGATAGCTGATTAGTGATGTGCTTCCCCTTACCCTGATTAAAAAAAACCCAACTAAACCCATATTATTATAATCTATAGGATTATTTTCTCTCTATTTAATATTGTGGTTTCTCCAGAGCATCCTATAAGGGCTATTAGTGCTCAGAGGCACTAGCTGGTGCAGTTACATGGGCAATTTACCCATGGGTGTGTGAGCAGGGGAATTTGTCACCAATAAATAATTATACTTATATAATTAAATATATTTAGCTGTGTTCTTTTACCTACATCCTCTGGTCTGAATCACTGTAGTGTGGCACTGCTATTCTCATGGAGGTAAATGCTAAACATAAGAGAATTTCATCCTGAGAACCATGGAGTACCAAGGTAGTCAGGCCAGGACTGTGCTGAATGTCTCTTCACATGGGAGAGGAAAGCAGGAGATTAGAAATATGATGGGTTCATGGTGATATTTACCTTAGGAAGGTCATATTTTTTTCTCCTTTGCTGTGCAAAAATGCAAATGATGAACTGGTAAGTCTGAAAAACTTGTTATAGGGAAGTGGATGAAAGTGTGGGTAAGGTGGTAAGTTGTGTTATTACCCCAGAACATGATGGTAAAGCCTTTTCTGTTTAAAGGAAGTATAAATATGCTTGTTATTTATTTTTTAAACAGCATTTGAATTGCTTTCTTTAGGATCCAAATGAAAAGGGAAGTTGTGGCAGGGGAAGAAGCAGGAATGATAAAGGCTGCATTAGAACTGTGACTGAGCAACTTGTGTGGCTGGTAGGAACTGTGACATAATGTAGTTGTCAATGCAAGCAAGAAAATGCTTGGGAAGTGAATTCAAAAGAAGTGGAAAAAGACATTTAAGGATGTCATAGAGTAATTTAGGTTGAAAGGGATCTCTGAGAGTCATCTGGTCCAATCCTACTCTGAAGCAGGGCCAACTGTGGTTCTTGAAGCACTTCTCCTAGTGGTGTTTATAGCAAGCTGCCTTAACCTGCCACATGAGAGAAAACAATGGTTTTAATTTTGCTCATTCCAGAATAACTGGGAGAAACAAACCTAGTAAATGAAAGAACTATTTGTCTGGGCAATGCCTATTGAAATCTGCCAGCTCACACCGTGGTACCTGAGTGCAAAAATAGAATCACTGAAGTGCCATCCTCATCCCATTCCACATCTTTTTGCTATTTCACTGCAACCTTTTAACACTGCATTTTTAATTTTTAAAAATGAAATAGTGTTTAAAGTGCCTAATGAGGCCAGAGCCAATGGAATGTTTTGAAAGGGAAGAATATGTTTTGGCAATTCTGCTTGATCCATGTCAGAATATTTAGAGCCTGATCCAGGTTAGAATTGAAACCATATCCATCTACTACCACAAAGTTATACATTGTTAAGGGTTGCTTCCAAAAGCAAAAAAATGCTCCTATCTGGTTTTGCTCTCTTTGTCCCGAGTGCTTAAACAAGAGTAGTGGGTTTGATGTGTGAAAAATCAGCCAGGTTCCTTCCAAGTGCAAGTCCAAGATGATTGCAGTGATAACTTTGCTTGATGTAATTTTTTGGGAGCATCCTAAAAGGGGGGGGAAAAAAAGGGATGGGGAAGAGAGCAATAACTGTGCTGTTAACATGCCTGACTCCAGTGACAGCAGCTCAAAATGCTAATGACAGGACATTAGTTGTAATGTCACTTGAAGAAATGTGGTATATTTGACCTTTCTGATCGTCAAATAAATGAAGAAATATAAATCCTACCTCTGGGGAGGTGTGTTTACATAATAAAAGATTTCTGGGGCTGCAGAGCAAAACAGGCATGCTGAGTGTCTGTCTATCACCTTGTCCTCAGGAGATTTTTTTCCATTACAGAGGCTGTGTGCTGGCTTTTGAAAGAAAAAGCGGGACGCTGCCACGTCTGTTGTTGTTGCCAAGTATTTACACTGACCTGTTTCCATCACTTACTCAGAACACATTTCCAGTCTGGCTGAGCACAGTGCAGATGTGGAACAGTTGGATGTTGTTAAATGTGGTGTGGGCTTTGTTTGGTTTTTGTTTGATTGGGTTTTTTTGTGGTGTGTTGTTGTTATTTTGAAGATGCTGCTGTCGGGCTCGTACAGCCCCTGACACGGATGAGGAATGGGATGTGTTGGTGCTTGAAAGTGAGAGCTCATTGCATTGTGACATCTTGAGTGTGAATATTAAGGCACTGAGTAGCCCTTAAAAGTCCTGAATATACCCAGTGAGAGAAGAAACCAAAGAAAAGGCAAGGCACTCAATTGACAAACCTATTTTTCCCCATTTTATGAGTGTATTATCAAAAGGAGTCAGTTTGTCTCCCTGCATATGATGAAACTGAAGCAGTTTTGGGAGCTAGGTAGGAGAAGATTTTGTGGTGAAGTAGTTTTGGTGTTGGGAAAGCAGGTCTGTCTTTACCTGCTCTGCAGACCCACCCCTTTAAAACACAGAATCCGTGGAAACACATTTCACTGCAAGCTACTGAGTGGCAACAGGACAGGCGTCCCCTTCCTGAGCAATGAACGTGTTAAAAAAAGGCTATAATTTTATTTTTTGAGGAGGAGCAATAAATGTTAAAACAATATTTCATGTTGATATTCCATGGAGTCTGAGACAAGCTGATGTGAGGTGCTGTGGCAGTGTGCATTAACTCCTGGTATGGATATGGCAGAGTGGGGAAGGATTATATGATGATTATTGTCCGTGTTTCTCCTGCAAGAGGCTGAAAAAAGTGATGTTCCCAAGGTCACACAGGAAGCCTCTGGCAGAGACAGAAATTGAATGCAGGTTTCCCAAATTCTGATCCAGTGCCTTAAGAGATCTACAAAGGAGATATTCATACCAATCACATTATTAGGTTAGGAAAATTCAGTCAGTGTTCCTTTCAGAAGTGCCGTGGGCTGTGGAACAGGAGGTTTCTTTCCTTTTGGGCTTGCACTGCCTTGTAATCAATGATGCTGGGAGTGGTGGTTCAGTTTTTATACTGCTGCATGAACTAAGGGTGTTACCTGGGTGATTATAGTGATCATTTGGCTTCAAAGGACCAGCTCCTCTTTACTCTGAATGCCTTTGGCCTCCAACCTCAAGGACAGTCCTGTTGGGACAATGGATTAGCTTAAAACTGATGACTTCTAGGCAGGGAAATAGATGCTCAGCTAGAGCTTGACTGGGAGAATATTGCAATTCCCTATTTAGTCCTTCAATATTTTCAGGTGTGTTTGTTAGCAAGTCTATTGTGAGTTTTCCACTGGCAGCATCCATCATCTGAGCTGCCCTCTTCCTGATTCCACAGCTTACTCCAGAACAGTCTCTGGATTATGAAACTCTTTTAATAAGTACCATCTTCCAAGCTGATGGTGGTTGGCACTAGGCCATGTTTGCCTCTCCTGGGCACGTTTCAGTCTCCAGTATTTTGTTTTCATTGGGTTTTACTGCTTTAACTTTTTCTCACTTTTAAGTTTTCCAATAGTTTAAGCTCTCGGGTGATCCTGCCAGCCTTTTTCTACTTAAAACCAAGCTCAGTCTCTTGGCTGATTCTCCCAAATGCTCAGGTTCTGATAGTATCTCCCTGATTGCAGCACCATGGAGTGAAAGTGACTTTTTCGGAGTTCTGTTTTGTGTTTCAACCCTTAGAACCAATCCCTTCACAAGGCAATTCCTTCAGGTGGGATGTTCAAAGGGCTCTAAGCATCGACTTCCCTGGGAGCAGAATGAGAGTAGCAAGGAGTGAGTTTCTTTGAAAATCTTGTCCCTGTCCTTCATTCACCCAGGAAAAAAAAAAAAGGAGATATTCAGCA
Source organism: Ceyx cyanopectus (assembly GCA_013401355.1). Taxonomy (NCBI): domain Eukaryota; kingdom Metazoa; phylum Chordata; class Aves; order Coraciiformes; family Alcedinidae; genus Ceyx; species Ceyx cyanopectus. The sequence continues at coordinate 87,106 of VYZU01090441.1, read as the reverse complement.
GGAGGTGGTGCAATGCCACTCAGTCTGTAGGTGCACAAAGCCTCTAGTGCCTTCCTTGACATACATGCATGGTGAGGAGGATTAGAGTGACTAGAAAAAGTTATTTACATCTGGTTCAGTATAGTGAAGTAGGTTGCAATTAATTAGGAAGTTTCTAGTGTGGTAAAAATCATCATATAGGAGGAATGCAAACACATGATTTCCAAAGAGAAATTTAATTCCATATGGGTTGTGCCCTCTCCCAGCTAGGAATTAATTGCAACTTTAAAAGAAGATTTGATTAGGTCTGCTTAAAAATAAAAATCAGCAACAAAAAAAAAACCCAACCAGCCCCCTCCTCTCTCTGCCATACACAGCCACATTTTCAATACTGAGGAAATTTAAATGATTTTAATTTAAACTTTTCTTTCATTACTTTGCTCAAGTTGAGAGAGTGCTTTGATCAATCTTTGAGTTATATAATTTATTAGAGTAAAGGGAAGAGGATAACCTTCAGATGTCTTCTGTGGGAAAGCACTGATGCTGAAAATGTTAAATGTTTGCAGACTGAGAGAATGCTTGGCTGGGAAGGCCAAAAAAAGAAAAAACAAAATGTGACATGTTTTATTTGGTTATTTATCCCTTAGTAAAAAACAAACAAACAACCCAAACCAAAACAAAAGTAAATATAAATCATATCTTATTTGAAACACTGGCATGAGCTGTCTGGAATGCAGCCCTTTGTGGTGGTATCTTGCCATATACCATATATGATGTCAAAACATATGCAGTCAGCTTGGAGGTTGTCAGTACAGCAATTTTGTTAAATCCTTCAAGCTTCTTGCTAAACACACTGTAAATCCTGTGAGGGACACTTGTTGCCCTTAGTGACACGTGTCAGGCTTTCTTTTCCTGCCCTTCTGCAGCTTGCTGGCTTTGCTTGTGCTGTCCATGGCTTGCTACTTGGTATCTGAGGTGGGCTCTTCAAATGAACTGATATTTCCTTTCATCTGCAGCATAAATCTGAGCACCTAAACCCCAGTCCTTTGGCTGCTGGTGCTGGCAGTAATTAGGAAGAAAAGCATTTGGGTTTGCATCTCTTTTTGTGGGGGCACAAATTAAACCAGATGAAAACGTCGTGTGCAAATGATGTATTGGCTGACAGGGCAAGGAAGAGTGAGGAGAAGGAGCTGAATGGTCGTGTGCATCTTGGTAAAACCCTTTCTGGAGCTGCAACAGTAAGGCTTGTGGTGCAGCTTTCCTTTGAGTTGTGTGACTTCCACTGAAATCTAATGAATGGACTTGGATGAGAGCAGCAGCCTGCTCCCAGGTGCTGCTGGGCATAAGGGGGGCTGAAATGATGTACCCTCAGGAACAGAATATTAGAATCAGAGAAAAAAATAATATGCAAAACTGGAAATGTTAAGGTCCCTCAGTGAACAGCATCTTTTAAGGGACAGTGCTTGGAATTCAGTGCTAGTTTAGCCAGATATCCACCCTGAAAGGTGCTGCTCTGCTTGTACCCGAGATGGTTATTGCTCATCATCCTCAATGCATCTGCAACAGAGTTTCTACTCGGTTACTGTAGACTGTAATAGCTGTACTGCTGTTCTGGAGCTATTGGCATGGCAGACACCTTCAGGATCCCTGTGACACCTTCAGGATCCTTCTTTGTGAAGATAGGTGTCTTTATTGGCCCACTAATCAGTGTTTGTTTAATGATCTAGCCCCCAGCAGTGATTTAATTCTGTTCTTTAGGTTACCTAGCAGGCTGTGGGGTCACTTCTGTGTAGGTCTTAGTGGTAGAAACAAGACAATCTAGGTTAATTTCCATGTGCCTCAGTGCTGTTTGCTGAGATGATTTACTGCAGTCCTGATCTTATGCTTCTGCAACTGCAAAATCTGGATGCACATTGTGTTCCTAATGATGTTTCAAGTTTCTCCAAGCAGAGGGGAGGTGCAGGATGGTGTGACTCTGTGCTAACATCATCTTTGTTTCTAGAGGGAGATATAAAACATGGGGTAGTACTATTTACACAATAAAAAGCTGCATACAAAAAGCCATGGTTGAGTGGAGAGTGGAAAAGGGTAATATTTCATCTGCCAGGTGCAAGAAATGGGGAAGAAAGCTTAGTAAAATGCAGATTAGTTTTAAGCACGAGTAGGATACACAGAAGACCTATTCTGGGGTCTTAAAGGACATGCAAAACCAGAACTGCAGGCACAAGATGCAGAGAATGAAGAGCCAGGAGAGATGATGATATGATCTGGTCTAACTGCCTGAATTTGGCAAGACAGAAGCCTTAACAGAAACAAGGCAGAGACATTGATCCCCGTTGCTTGTTTTTAGTTGAAACAGATCTTCCCAGAACGCTCTTGATTTGAAATGATGAACATTTTTCCAGTTCTGTTTGTAGCTGCTACCATGGTTAATCAACTTCATTGCTCAAAACCAAAACAATACTGTCTTTTTTTTTTTTTTGATCTGTGTTTTCTTGGCTTTACTTGCAAGATCCTACTTCTACCTTTTAGCATTTGTTCCAAGAAGTCCCTTAGGATTTAGTACTTTTCATGCGAAGATACCAGTAGATTCTTATTTAATAAACAAATTTAGCCTTTAAAGTCTGAGCCTTTTCTCCACTCCTTAAAATATTTGTGGCATTTTCCTTCACCTATTTCTGGGTAAGAGCCCTGTGTTACGGCAGGGTATTGGTGTGAGAGGAGAAGGGGTTGGAGGCAAGTTGTGCTGGGGGGATGGATGGTCCTCAGCCTGCCCTGGGAGGCTGGTTCCCCTGTCAGCTGAGCCATCACAGCTTCCTCCCCTCACACACTCACCCTGTGGCAACGTGACAGGGACTTTCTTCACCTCGTGGCACCAGGTTTTTGATCCTGGTGAGTGTCAATCCCCATTTCAGGCAGCCTGTGGAAGGGACAAATTCAACCTAGCAGATGGAGGAAACAAAGATGTCATCTTCGTGCTGTGGGATTGCTTGGAATATTCAGTGCATGCTTTGCTAAGCTGCCTTGACTTGCTGAAGCCTCGAATACTTTCCACGAGCTCCAGTACAGTCAGATGGGGCCTCTTGTGTTCTCCTGTGCTCTGTATTGTGAAAGCAACACGAGCTGGAGTGAATGGGAGTGTGTTCAGACAAGGATGGGGAGAGCTCCATGGGAAGGTCAACCGAGCTGGTTTTGACCTCCTGCAAGGTGCATTTCAAGGCTCCCTTCCATTGTTGCTGTGGCTCAGGGAAGCCCAGCTCCTAGCAAGGGGTCCTGTGGCCTGTGGGGCTCAGCTGGGAAGAGCAGAGCTCAGTGTCCAGAGGGGACAGTCCCTGTTAGAAAAGAAAAGCACCTCCTTCCCTGCACACTTTGGCTAACAGGCTAGGAACACTGGAGCTGCACATGCACACACAAACAATATGCTCTAGGGAAAGACCACAAATATGCTAAAAATCATAATCTGATAAACTCAGATGCTTTCAAAATACAAATGGCCTGTCATTGCTTTTCATAACAATAATGATGGCTTAAGACTTTACCACAGCTTGTCTATTCACAATGTAAACATCAACAAAACTGATGATTTTTTCAACACTTAGTGTGCCTTTCACTTTGAAAATAAATGTTTTGGCATCCAATCCTTCCTTAGGATTTTGCTAATAGGAATCTAAGTGCAGAATCACCATTTGGTTAGCTGAAGAAAAGCAGATTAGAAATGCAGATACGGAGACTTATTTTTTTTCCAGACCATTTTCCATTTCTGAAACTTTTTTTGTTTGCAATCAGAAATCTCTTTCCAAACTCCTGAGCCCATCTTCTCTTGAAGAACAGAATAGTTTATGGCTTCTTTTCTTTTTTCCCCCCCACCCCAGACCCAAACCAGCTGCAGGATTCACTTTGTTGCTCTTCCCTCCCTTCCTCCCAGATTCGAATCCCAGTGTCTTGGATTTTGGCAAGAAAATGCAGCAGCTTTTTTGCTGTGTGGGTTCCTGGGAGCTGGGTGCAGAGGAGTGAATGGGAATTGGGTCTCCACATCTGCCTGTGCTGAGTTCACAACCAAAAGCAGCTGTCTGGGAGTACCCCCTTGGATTACTGCAGTTAATTTGGTACATGCTTAGTGAAGCAAGCACCTCTTACTCCTGCTTTTTCCTGGTGTTGGCCACATTGGAGTTATTTTCTTAGCCAGTTCTGTGCAATATTAAGATCCTTGTCCTGGTGACTGTTTCTGGATGCTTGTTGGTATTTAAGATGAGCTGATGTTGGTAATTTATGCTGTTGTTACCATATATATATAATTTCTCTGTGGCTTCAGGTTTCTGCTGCCATTCACAACATAGTAAACATGGTTTTTCCTTTTTAATACTAACATCTAGGATTAATTTAATCCCACATTTTTTTCCTGGATAACTTAAAGTTTTGGATGAATCACTCCCCAAAAAATAAGAACATGTCCAAACCTCAGCCTAAATGTCAAATTGAACCAGAATTCAATAGGTTTGGATGAAAGCCTGCTCTTGGGCCCCCCTCAAAGCATAGACTGAATCCATGTTAAATCTGTTTTAACAAGTCTAACAGCCCTGCTGCATTGCCTATTGCCTTCAGATCTTCTGTGCTGGGGAGTTTCTTCTGCATGATCTGTATCTGAAGCATCTCAAACTCAGACAAGTAAAAGGCTGGAGATTTAGACAGAATTAGTTAGAGAATGGAAAAGGGATTATTACTGAAACCTGATGTTGCCAATTTGTAACTTGTTTTTCTTGCAGGTAAGGCTTCTTGGTACCTTTCTTAACAAAGGGAAAAAATTTCTCAAGAATCTTGCACCTTACACTTCAGCTTTTTTTTAATTGGAAAAGAGTTGAGAGCAGGCAGAGCTCCCCAGAACCAAAGCCAGCACACCTCCCAAGAGAAACCCTGGGATAAAGTTAGCAACCAAGAGTGAGACTTATTGTGTTGCAGGACACATCCACAAATGAAGGAATTGTTAATTCTCTAAAGCTGAGCTAGGATGTCTTGTGGCTAATGCTCTTGTTTCTCAGCTTCTTGGAAATTCCCTGAATTTCAGCTCTCAACCTGCCTGCTCCCTTACAGGGAAGTCACCTTCAATTGCTTCTTAATCATCCTTCTACCAGCTTGTGTGGCTCTTCAGGATCCTAAATGTGCTCTAGTTCCCTTTGTGAGGTCTGAGGAACCAAAAGCAGCTCTATGTGACATCTAAACCTGCAGCATTGTAAGCAATGTCTGTATTATTCAGCTATAAATCAGTAGGAAAGCTTACACTTCCATTACACTAAAGCAAAACCATCTGTAATGTCACCTAATAAGGATGAAAGGAGCACACTGGAATTCCCAGGAGTTGTTAAAGGTGGAAGAAAGAGAAGTAAGGGTTGAAAAGGCATTTGCAGTTTCAGTGAAAGGGAGACAATTCTATTACCTGAGCTTTAATTTTATAGCAAAAGGAGAATTAATTATGTGGATGGGAGAGAAAGATAGTTCACAATTGTTAGAGGAGAGAGGAAAACCTTCAAATTGCTCAGAAGTTGAGTTTGAACTACTTTTCGCAATCCACCACCGAGGGTGGTGTTTTAATTACCTTGTAAACATCATCTATAGATGTATTTATGATTTTTGGTGCTCCAGTACCAGTAGAAATTCCTGTGTTGTGGTGAAGTTGGAAGGGGTTCACAGTGCAGCTGCTGTCTGTCTTCTGGATTGTTTCTGTTCTCACTGAGGGTCCCTCTCTCCTGCTTGCCATGAACTTTGCAGTCTCTACTTCCAAGACACGTGTATCTTTTTCACCTCACTTCTTGATGGGAATTCTCTATCTCTGCCTTTCATCTCTCCTGCTTCCCACTATGGAAGATGTCTTTTATTCCCTCTCTCCCTTCCCACCCCTGGGAGGATGGGCTGTTCTCTATCACTTACCCGATCCTGACAGACAGGTTGCAACCCTTACAAAGGTCAGACCCAGGGGTGAGGTTTGTGTCCATCTCTCTGTCTACGATGAGATCTGAGGAGCTTGTGCTGCTTTTCTGAGTTTCAGCTCAGCCAGCTGACGTGGTAAGAGTGGGGCAAAGGAGGGGAGGTCTAAACTTGGGAAGTGTCCTGGTGCAGAGCCTAAACAGGGTAAAGTTAAGGAGGGCTGAGCCCTGCCCCTTGCGTGCAATAATGTTCTGCAGCTCGTCTCCCTTTGGGTTTGGTTCATGACAAATCCTTATAAAATCCATGTCTCTTTAGGTATTTCTGTTCCCTTGCATATGTTGGGATGAAATACACTGTTTTAATCAGGAGGTTCAGTTTGGGTTGTTGAATGCAGTGTCCTTGCCCTCAGACAAAAGAAACCAGACTGGGTGCAGGGAGGAGAAGGGATATAATATTATATATATATATGATAATATATATGATCATATTGGATATAATATAGAACCTTATGGCAATATTGCACTCCATACAGCTGGGGCCAGTGGCACTCACCAGCATTGGGCCTTGGGCCAAAATTCAGCCTCGGAGCACTTCTGGATCTTGCATAAAATTGACATCTTGGCTACTCTCCTTCAGCCTCCTCCTCTGCCTCTGCTCCAGTGTCTGAACTGAGCAGTTGGGTAGATAGGAGAATTCACTGTGGTCAGCATGGTACCCATTTTGTACCCCTTTGTAATGAAGGCACCATTCCAGGTACCCCATCCCCCCCATATTCTGTTGTCCTTTTCCCCCTCTTCTTCAAATCTCTTTTTCCTTCAGTCAGTTCAAAGTCCCCTCACTGTTATTCAACATTCACCTCATTCCTCTTCACTGTGTGGTCTTTTCTCATCACTTGGAGCATCTCCCAGCCCAGTCTGCTGTCTCTGCCTTCACCTGGAACACTTTGCTGGGAGGATGCACCAGGCTTGCTCTTAGACCAAGTGGGAAGAGCTTTGTGTGGTGATTTCAGAGCTCTTGGCTCTGTGAGAAGTGTTGTTGCACTGCCTGCTGCACCTTGCCAGGTCCCAGGGACTGTGTCCTGCAAGTGCTGGGCAGGGAGTGGAAGATGCTGGCCGCAGGCCCCGTGAGCTGCAGCCAGCACTTGGCCTAGGGGGATTGTTTTTCAGTCATTCAGTATTTTCAGAATTTCTGGCCTGTGAACTCTGCTGGGAAGGGAACTGTCAGGATGGGGCCAGACCTTCAGCTCATGCTTTGGTCCTGCTGCAGAACAGCATCCTTAGATTTGAAAAGCCCTTCTCTTCCAAGGGTGGGTTTTGTCATCTATGTGCAGGGTAGTTCAACAAATCAGAAGGATGTGGCTGCTGCCAGACCCTATGTGTGTGTTGGGGGGGTGTGAGGGCAGCAAGACCTCCAAACAGGCATAAAACCCTGGGAAAAAGAGGCTGTGTGGCAGCTTGTGCCCAACAGCAGGGTGCTCTGCCTCGTGGTGCAACTTTAGACTGCGAGGGGGCTCTGACTCAGCAAGTGCCACTTGCCCTGAGAGAGGGTGATTGAGTTGGGGGGTTTTGCATGAATCAGAAAGTCCCAGTCCTCCAGCCCCTCCTCCTGGAATGGCACGCAGCTCCACCAGTGGAATTACTGCACACTCCAGACTCGAAACCCATAAATTGTTCATGCCAGACTGTTCCGATGAGCAGCTTTTTGATATCCTTTACATGTTAAAAAGTACCCGGGCCCGTTGACAAAGCAAAGAAATGGTGTCAAAAATAATTTTAAAACCTTTTGACCTGTAAGGTTTAAGAGAATTAGGCATAGATTCTTTGCTTTAAGCCTCTTGGTGACAAGAAATATGGGTCCTATGCCAACTGGTTTGATTGACAGTGGCGTTTGTAGTTTCAGCTGCTAATACAGTATGCTCCTTGTATATTCCAGGGGGGTAAATATAGAAGGCTATTTGTCACCTAGGTTGATGGATTATGCATAAGCGAGACAATGTGGTTAAGATTCTAAAGCATAAATGAAAACCTATAAACTTTACATAACTCATAAAGCAAAGCTTAATACTCGTAATGAAGTACCCTCATTTTAAGGGAAACAAGCTTTCAGATGAGCAGAGATCCAGCAGTCACATTGCTTTAACTTCATTTTTTACATTTTTCTTTTAATAACTACATGCTACTAACCTGCATCATTGGATTTTTGACAACCATAATAAAATCTATTGGAAAATTGATTAGTTTTAAAGAGAACTCCTCATAGCCAGCTGTTTTGATTCATAAATGTCATGTATTGGGTCATTGTAGGCTCCATCCCTCCAAGTGGAATTCTTGGCTGAATGTGGACTTTTGCATAGGTACAAACCCCCTCTCATTTCACATTCTTCAATTAGTTTTCAGCATTTGCATGTGTGCTTACACACGTTTAATTTCCTTGAAAGCTTTCCCACCAATAGTTGACTATTTACTCCTTTCCCACTATGGCATAATTACAGCTTATGCGTGCTCTCGAGATGCCATAAATCTGTAATCATACAGAGGTGGCTTTGTAATTGATATTTTCAGAAAATTCCTGCTTTTTTTGAACAAAAAGGGCATGGTTACATTATTGATTTTTTGGATAAAGGGAATTTGCCATGAAAAGTATGTTATCGCCTCTCGAAATATGCAGTAAAATTGGCATTTTCAGCATGCTACTCTTATCTTTATTTGCTGGTAGAGAGAATATCCAGATTTTTTTTTTTAGCTTTAAGGGAAAGGATATGGTTAGGTTCATATTACTCAGCACTTAGTAAGTATGAAGAAGAAACAAAAGGGGACACAGCCCAGTGCTAAAACATTGAAAATATTTTGTTTAAGGAAAGCACTTTTCATTTATCCAGATTCAGATTCTGAAAGCCTAAATCTGCCTCTGTTTTTATGCTATTAAAAATTAGATTAAAACCCTGAAGTCCTTTTCTAGTTGAAACTCTTTTAGTGACCTGTGGGGGTTCTGTATGAGTGAGGGGTGCAGGATTCATCCCTAAGCTGGTTTTGCTGTTCATGGACCACTTTGAAGCAGTTTGCTTTGTGGGGCCACATCCTGCTCTCCTGCTGCAGGCCGAGTCCCAGCAGATGCCAATGGCATTTGGGTGCATGTTTTGGGAGGAGGCTGTGGCCCTTTGGTGGTGTTTTGCTCTATAGCAGAGTGTTTGCTTTGTGATTAGACTGTACACTGGTTTTTGATGAGCAGCGTGTGGCTGACTGCTGGCATTTAACAAAAAAACCCCACTAGATTGTAAGCCACCAAAGTAGATACAATCACAGATATCAGCATAATTAAGATTTTATTTGGTTTCAGCAGTGAGGGATTCAATGAAATGTATTTTCTTATTTGTTCTGTTAGCTCATTTATTTGCTTTGCCAGCACCGAATCCAGCTCCTGGACCCAAACCTGCCCCCAGCTGAAATAAGATGTATTCCTCAGATGAAATGTTTTCAAACATGAGTTATCTTCACTGGATTCTTTTAACTGGCTACAATAGCTTCTTTCATACGGTGGAGCCTCTGCTGTAGCCCAGACTGGAGTGTCCAATTGCCACATTACTTGGGTGTCAGTTTGTGCCTTTCTCACCTGTTCAGTGAAACGTTAGAAATTTGCAAGCAGGCATTTGGAAGACAAAGGTTACATTCACTGCATAGCTTGTTGACACCATGCACCTACAGTGTGAGAACCTACAGCATTTAGGAAATCTTCTGACACAGGAAAAAAAAAAAACAAGCTGCAGAATGTTACTATAATAAGACTAAGCCATAAAGAAGTTTAAAAAACAAATAAAATTACTAATCCGGGTTTTTTTTAGTGTGGATGTTACTGCTTGGTTTTTAGTAGACTTCTGTGCCCCAAGGGGTTTGGTTTCTGGTTAAGATGCTGTGGACCAGAAATACTAATATTCTGTGGATTCAAATCTCTTAAAAGAGAACTGAACTCCACTGGTTTAGCTTTGTAGAGGAGCAGCTGTTCTCAACTTTCGCTTACTCTGAGCTTTAAACCTGATGAAGTCACAGACTGGGAGGCTGAGAAGAGACAATTGAAATTGGGCTCCTTGAGGTCCTAGATGTTACAGGTCTTTACATTTTGCCAATTCACTGTATATTTGGTGTCATGCTTGTTCAGGTTGCTTCATTTGAAAAGTTTTCTCATCTGTGTGGGGAAGATGCCAAGAGATCTCACTGTGCTGGGGACTGACTAGCAGGTCTACTGAAAAAAATGGTGACTTCATCTTCTATTTGCTTTTCTTCAACATCCAGAAATGGAATTCTATGCCACTTCTCAGTGATTTGATTAATTTGGCATCCTTAATATCTTCCCAGAGTGGAAAAAGTTGTTCTTCCCCAGTACCTACAACATTTTGAGTTTTGCCAAACCTGCAAAGGCAAGTTCATCTCCTCACACGTGTAAAACAAGAACCCCCTGGTTTGCATTTCTGCAAGCTGGTGTTTCAGAGCATATGTCAAGTTGCCTGTTACAGCTCCTCCAGCAACCTCCAAGGTGATGAGAGCAGCAGCTGCACTTCAGCACTTCCCTACCCTTGCTCCATCCTGCTTTTATAGTTGGGATCATCTGTTTGCTTGGTGGGTTGTTTTTTAACTATGCAAAAACTCTGACACAGAGATCCTAATGCATCTCTCCTTGCTAAAACAAAAATTAAATGAAAAAAAAAATTAATGACTTTCCCTTTTTTGCACATCTGCTGGCAGAATGTGAAGGTCAGTATTATCTATCCTTTGAAATGACATTAAAATGTTATACCTAGAGCAGCTCACAGTGGAGAATTAATCTGCAGTGTAACTTTTTCAAGTGCAAAACCCACAGATGAGGATACAAGGTTTCTTGTAAACATAAAACAAGTAGGAAATAATACTTATTTTGTATGGCAAACAAATGGAAATATTAATAGTTGATGTCCATGTTTGTCATCCAGTTTAAAGCTTTTCATTTTGTATTCAATGAGAATTAAAAAATGCCAACAAATGGAAGCAGATGTGGAATTACTCATTTAAGGCTTCCCAAGTCTTGCCAAATTCTGGGCTGATTGTATAAGGAAAACTGCACCTTTAACTCCTGAAAACACAAGGGGAGGGTTGAGATTTATGCTGAGTGAGAAACTTGGGAGGCAGCTTGGCTGATAAAGGTGGACTGATGTGCCAGGGCTTGATTCTTCCACGCTGTAAAAACCAGTGCTACTGAGGTAATGCTGGAATCTGCTCAGCAACATATTAATTTTTTTTTTTTGAGGCATGATACTCTGTTTATATTGAAAGATTGAGGGGAACAGGTTTGTGTTGCTGTTGGTTTGTTGTTTTATTTTTGCGTGTGTGCGTTTTGAGTTGTTTGGTTTATTTTTCCTCCCCACATTTCTTGCTGCTTGGGATATTTGTGATGTGCTTTAGATCATGCAGACTCCTGAAATGGATTGAATAATAGGTAATAGATTGGCTTGATGTCATTTTTCTTGTTGTTCATGTTAGTGTGGGTCGGTGAATTAAAGTCAGGCATCTATCTGTTGCTGAAGTGAAGGGGCAATGAAGAGAAAGGGGAAACCATTAATTCCTCATGCTGCATAATTACACAAAACCTTCAAGTTCTGTCAGAGCACCAGAGTCAGTCTCCCAAGCTGTGGCTCTTTGTATCTCTACATCACTTGGCCTCATAAGTTTCTGTCTCTCAAAGATTCGGTACTACTAATCCCAAATACTGCATTATCTTGGACAGAATTACTGCAGCTCTCTTACCCCTAAAAGAGAAGAATGAAACTCCCAGAGAAATGAACTCTGAAGTTACAGCTGGGCTGGATCTCAGACTTCATGTTCAGTGACTGAGAACAAGCACCCCTCGTTTGCCATGTGCAAACCCCGTCCCCACTCTGACGCGGGGAATCTGGCCACATGCTCGTTATCAATCCCTGCTGACAACTCTGATGCTGCACTATCATCTGGGTAATCCCTCAGCATTTGGCAGAATAGGGTTAAATATCTCCTGTAAATCACCATTTGCCCTTCGTGTCCCTCCTTTGGAAGGGGTTGCCTTGGAGCTGAACTCTCTAGAAATCAGCCCTGGCTGAAGGAAGAACAGAAAAGTTCCAAAGAACAGAAAAGGTGTGAATTCCCTGTATGCTCCCAGAGAGTGGATCAGGACCTGCTGAGGGGAAGCTAAACTGGATGCACAAAAGAGAAGGTACAATTAAAAGAGAGGGTGGGCTGCAGGAGCAGAAACCTGCCTGCTCATCAGCTTCTGGTGGTGTGATGGGTAAAGTAATAAGAAGTTGGGTTTTTCTCAGTGTTAAACTTTGCCTGCAATGAGCTGGTGTGTCCTTCGGGATTGTACATGTAGGGAGCACATCTGGCTGGAGGTGTGTGAAAAGGTGTGTTTATGGCAGCACCAAATATCCATAAGTGCCCTTTGAGAGCCCTGCTGGTGTGTTTTGCAGGGAGAGGCTTTTTATCAGGAGTCAAGTGGAAAAAAAAAAATCAACTTGCTGTGGCCCAAAGCATCTCAGGGGCTTGTGAGCACACACCCTGGAGAGCAGCAGCCTGTGCAGTGTCCTGTGTGGGACAGTTCTCCTTGGGCTGGGAGGTGACAGGTTATTCTATGGAAACTCTGATTATGTTTTTTTAAGCTGGCCTGCAGATGGCAAGGTAGTGACATCATCATGCCACAAAGAACAGAAATGCTTGCTACTTATTTCTCTGATATGGTAAGTGCATTTCTTTCCCTCACCTCTGCATACAGGTTATTGCATAATTGTTCAAGGAAGTAAAAATAAGGAATAAGCATTGGGGAAGAAAAAAAAAGTGGTCTGTTCATTGAAAAGATGAATAATTAACAATTAATGTATTTGTCCTTTTTTTTTCTAAGATATTTTTACTGCACAGTACTGATGATGATATTGGAGGCATAGATGACTATATTATATTTTAAAAATATATATATTACATTAAAGGAAAAAAAAAGGTCCAGAGAAGAACCTTCCTCCTGTTGTGTTTAAAACCCAATTCTATCTAGGACAACAGGAGTGCTGTGTCACATGGAGGACATTCCACCTCTGAATGGAAGATATTTCCTCATTATATTAATAATTTTTCCATGTAGAACATCCAGCTACTCTCAAGTAAAGTAAAAGAATACCTTGCACCCGCCGACTAATTTTAGCTGATGCAAACCAAACATTTTCCTCTTCAACCTTGTGACTGCCTCCAAGTGGTCACATGAACCAGCACTGAGGCTGCTCAGAGGTGTTGATCCTGGCAGGAGGTGATTTGATGGACCTCTGCTGATGTCCCAAGGCAGGTGATGTGGCTTGCAGACCCACCAGCCTGGCAGTCCAGGAGATCATCGAGGCTGTGAACTCCAACCATCCTGGTGGAAATGGAGGGAGCACCCTCCAGAGTCAGAGGTGGTTTGAAATGGGTGGTTGTCAAGCTGTCCTGGAGCTAGATCAGCTGCTGAGCTGTGTGCAGGTGCCACCCGTGCAGGGCTCCAGCAGCTGCTGGTGGTCCTTGTCCCAAGCAGTGGCAGCACAGAGCAGCTTAGATGCACAGAAGGCATCTTTTCTTGCTCAGAGTGACTATGGGAGTTGTGTGTTCTAGTGCAAAGCAACACCTGATGGGGAGTAAGAGCCAGTATATGGATGAAAGGAAGAGGGAGATACTGATTTTTTGCCAAAGCTAGTCTTCCAACAGGGCTGAAATCCTCGAATGTGGGCAGAACAACTGAAATGAAAGAAATATTTTGTCTTTGTGGGGCTGGGGTAGTGTAATGAAGGGTACAACAGAAGAGTCAGGCCAGGCCCAAGTTGTTCTGGCAGAGCTGTTGTAGGAATATGTGCAAATATCTGTTGTTATTCCTGTTACTGAAGGATGCCATTGGCTGGAAGAGGCATTAAACATCCTCCTTGCACAGCTCTGGCAGTGCATCTCCTTCCCACCCCAAAAATCTTCAGAGTATGGTGATCTCATTCTTCTGTTGGTGTTTCCGTGTGAGGGACAGGGCTGCAAACACTACCTATGCTTAAGGTTGCTTAACACTTTCAGTCAGGAGGTCACGTTTTGAACTGTGTTAACTCTGCCAAAGTTTAAATAGCCTAGGCTGAGATTTTCCAGATGGGTGTCTTCATTCAGGAGAGGTGGGGAGTGGGGGATTTCAGCCAAGCTGAAATCAGTGTGCTCCTTAGACTGAGCTGACAGTGTTATGCTACAAAAGGAAAATGTCCTGCATCTTACTTCACTAATAAAACCAAAAAACCCCACTAAAAACAAAAGGGGGAAAAAACCCAAACACAACAACCTCACAGTCTATGGTTTTCTGTTTGCAATTTCTCAGGCAGCATTGGATCTTATCTGGGGGGATGAGAGAAGTAAATGATGAAGTAACAAGAGTGCCCCTTAGAATATAGAGAAGCTTTGTAATGCTTCACATCCTTTTAATGTGTTTAAAAAGTGATTCACAAGATTTGAGGGTTTATTATTATTATTTATTATAACAAAGGGAACTAAGCAAAGCTCCCTCAGGAGGTATTATTTTGGCACCTGCTCTGCTAAATTCTTCAGATCCCTTATTCTTCCCCTGCAGCACTTAGGTACAAGCCTTTCTCCTCCTTTCCTTCCTTTTCTCAACTACCATCTTTTAATATTCTTTGATTTATTCTCTTTCTAAAAGAACTCCAGGGTAAAAATCCTCATGGAAGGAAGCTTCAAGAAAGCCCAGGGTCTGGAAATAACTTTTATTCCTTATTCACTCCCAGCATGTTAATTTTGCTCATCATGTTTTTGTACCTCCTGTCCTTCATGTGTCTACAGAAAAACAGAATTATGATTGAACAGAAGGATTGTTCTGCAACATCTGAGTTGGGAAAGCAAAGGAGGGCCCTGTGAGAACACCTCTGTGTTGTCCTAGAGAGGGGGCTTCTCAGCTGCACCCCAGTCATGGTGCTGCAGTGTTCTCTGCACTAGTGAATAGCTGGTGGTAGCTACTCCCTCACACCAAGAAATACTGTTTTGTGTAATAATGAGAAATTAATCTTGACTCTCCAGCAACTGAGGCTCTAGACCTGGTAAGGTGACAAGAAAAGCAGAGTGAGAAGGCAAGGCAGCAGTTTTCAGTTTTGTCTAAACTCTCAGGACTTTGATAAAATCGGGTTGTTATCTTGAGTCTGATTTTCTGAATATTATTTTTGGAAGCATAGTGGGGTTGTTTCACTTAAAGACTGATGGAGAATGCACAGCAGTCTGCAGGCTTATCAGTTTCATCTAGAGCTGTTGCCAAAGAGTATGCTTGAAATATTCTTGATTTCTCTCTCCTTTATTCTTCTTCCTCTACCCTAATATCTGGACTGTAGAGAGTGGAAAGTAAGTAGAATTCTAAGAGAAATGAACTTATTTATTTCCTCTCTGAGAAAGAGGGACATTTCAAAGGTTGAAGCACCAGTACATATTTGGATTTCATTTTACTTTAGTTCTGTCTTGCTGGCCACGGCTGGAGTAGGGAGTTGGACCTTTTGGGTTTGCACTAACTTGGTGTGACTATATCAACTGTAGACATAAAAATACACAAATAGTGAAAAGGTTTCTCTTGTTTCCCAAGGTTTGACTGTGTCAATAAGCTCCTCATCAATGCTGCAGAGGAGACAGTGCTGCATTTTACCAACGACCCTGATTTTCTCTATCCACATCTCTGGAAATCCCCACAGAAAACTGGGAAAGCTGCAGGAGGGTCCTCAAGAGTTGTTTTCTACAAATAGGAGGGCAAAGGTGTTAAACTAAACTTGCCATTTTGCAGCCCAAGGTGACTTAGCTGTCGCCCAGGACAAATTATAGGCTGTGTTTGATTTCTTGCTGCTCGTGTTCAGTTTTCTCCTCCAGGTTCTTGGCCTTGCTGTCTGTGATCACAGCCTTAGTAGAATGGGAAGCAAATCAAACAGAGAGATCAAGTCTGGCTACTTTATTTACATCAAGATATTTGATGGAAAGGGCTAGGATGAAAATGATTACAGTGAGGGTGACAGAACCTTGAACAGGCTGCCCAGGGAGCCTGTGGAGTCTCCTTCTCTGGAGACATTCCAAACCCACCTGGATCTGTTCCTGGGTGACTTGGTCTAGATGACCCTGCTCTGGCAGGGAGTTGGACTAGATGATCTTCTAGGTCCCTTCCAACCCCCACCATTCTGTGATTCTGTGATTAATATGTTAAAAACAAATAGGATAATTTGCATATGTTGACAGTATCTATTGCAGACATATTTGATCTATATTTTATATACCATAGATTAATTCCATATGGCTCAAGCAGGAGGATAAAGGCTTTTCCAGGTTCACACTCTGAGCTGGCCTGTGACCTAGAAGGCTAAGACAGAACAGTCTGAGGCCAGAGCATCCCACTCTTACCCTTCACTTTTGTTTTCTTTCCTTCTTCCCTTCAGCCCTTAAATCAGCTGTGAGCTGCTTTTGTGTTTACAGAAAGAGCACCAGAACTAGCTGGAGAGTGACACCAAAGAGCTGTTCCCACTGGAGAACTGAGTTCAGGGAGACATTCTGTGGGATTCTCTAAGCATGAGCAGACTACCACTGTTTGTCCTGAGCCCACTCAAACGTGTTGCAGAGGAATATGTGGGTTTTGGCCTTTACTCAACAAAGCACTTAGGCCTTTGCTTGACCTGCAGGAAGCCAACGTCACCTGGAATCAATTGTGTTCCTCATGCTTGGGAAACAGAGCACACGTTGAGTCATGACAGGCTCTGCTCTAGAGCAGAACTGAGAGTCCATTTCTCCTGCTAATATTGTTACTTGCTACAAGAAATGCTGGTAGAAGACCATGTTCTTTATCTCGTATTTCCAGCTATCTGATGTCACTAGCCAGGAGCTGATCTGTTGTTGGCTTCTCTGTACTTGTTTGCTACTATTTTTGAAGCAATTTGGGGGCAATAATATCTGGTTATAACAGGACTGTCCAAGGACAACCTCCAGGGGCATGCAGCCCTAACTAGAGCTCACTGATGCAGTTTGATTATTCTAGGGCTAAGATAGCCTCTGTTCTGTGCACAAGGTGGCTTTCAGGCTGCATCTTTTCTGTCTCCATTTGTTTGCATGTGTGCAGCCTTCTCCTGGGTCTTGAAGGGAGCACTGAGGGTAGGTTTGCACTTGGGAATTAGCTCATTCTCTGCAAAGGGCTCAGCTCTCCTTAGTCCAGTGTGCTCAGAGTTGGGTGCAGAAGAGCACCTTCATATAAAAACAAACCTCCAAGCTTCTGGAGAGGAGCTACTGATATCTACCCTTGCTCCAGACTGAGGCAGCTAAGGGGTTTCTAAAATGTGGAGTTTGCTCCAAAAAGAGTGCAACTTTTCAGTGTGCATTCTGGCACAGGAGCTAACTCCAGATTAAATATTCTTTTTATTTTCTTGTTATTCCTGCAGTTTGATTTGTAGCACGTTTGCAGAGCCAGTTGGCATACGTCATGAAATCTGATTGATTGAACAGTTAATCCTTGCAAGATTCCCTTTGAAATACTGCCAAGGTCAACAAGGGGTAGTGCCCATGTATACATGGCATGGAAATTACCTATTTGGCCATTTTTATCTATCCCCACAAAGCTGCATCCATAACACTCTGGTCTTCTCAGGCAATACATGATTTCCCCAACATACTGTTTGTAGTGACTCCTGTTCTGCTTTGTGCTGCTGGAATAGGAAAAAACACTTCAAAAGAGATGAGAAGTCAATTAGAGAATACCTTAGAAATACTTAATTTTTTTTTTCCATTCAGAACTGTTTGTGGAACAGGTTATGTTATGGGAAAGAAATACTGTGGATATTTTGGTGGTCTGTTATTTCCACATTTCCCATGAGGGAAATTTCATTGTTTCTGGAATGTAAGTTGCATTCAATGTACATTTACATAAACATACCACATCAGAGATGTTCCTCTGTGCCACACAAAGTTCCTTCTGAACACTCTGCTGCTTGTATGTGCAGGGGAATAAAAGCTGCATGTCATGGATGTACCTGAAGGTAAACAGAAGTGGATTTAGTTTTCTGCTGTTCTTGAGACAATAACAGAGCTTATTGTGTCTGTCTGTTCCTAGACACCACGCTCAGGACTTCACTCTCCTTTTATTGGTCAGTAATTCTGTTGCTCACCACTGCTACATATTTGCTTTATGCCAAACTTTGCAGAAAAAAAACCAACTCCAGACAATGCTTGGAGAAACCTCCTCAATTCTTTCTTCTAAGGGTGTTGGAAATGCTTTCCAGTGCCTTTCCTGCAGTTCCCAGCCACTGTTGCCCTATAAAGCTCTGAACTGGGACGAGTGACCTCCCGAGACCTTGTCATAGTAGGCAAGTTTTCCTAGGTGACTCTGGCAAATAGATAAGCTGTTGTGTCAGCTCTCATGGCTGAAGCCAGCCAAGGTCTGTGTACCCTTCCTGGCTATATGAAGAGATGATCCTTGTGCTGTGGCTGGCATTCTCTGTTGCATTCCAGGAACACGGCCCTTCTTGACAGCTGTCACATCTCACAGATGCCCCCTGAGCTCTTTGGATGAAGCAGTAAAGGAAACAAATAAATGAGAAAATGTCAGAAACTCATTCCCAGTAACTCCAATCTAGTGGAAATGTGCAGCTTCATAAGAAGGAAATGAAGGGGTGGGAATTATGATCATCACCAAATTTTGTCCATGAACAAATTCCATGGTAAAAAAAAATATTGAAATGGATCAGAATGAAAAATCTCTAATATTTGCAGAACTTTGTGTCTAGAGATCCACCCCCTGCTCTTCTGAGGGGGTTTGCTTGAGGAAATTGCTCTGTCTTGGTCTTATTGCTGTTCTTCTAGGGGAAATACATCAAAATCAGCCCTTGATCCTTTACAGGAATGGTAGGTACACTGAGAATCAGAACGTGCCAGGAAGATTGCAGTGTGATACTGAACATATTCTTGCAGGACCATTCTGCAGTGTTCATTCTACTCATCTGGTTTTGCTGGTTTTAGACATGGAGCCTTTCAAGCTTTGGAAAAAAGCAGCTCTTGCCCTTTAGGTAACTAAGAAATTGAATAAAAAAAAATAAATCAACCCAAACTCATTTTAATTACATGCACTCCCTGCTTTTTTTTGTTCCTTTGCTTTGAGCAGGTATGGCATAGTGCTTGGGGGGAATAGTCTCTAAATTACTTTTACCACAAGCCAAAATCATGCATGATTTAGAGGGAGCAAGAGCTGCAGAGCAGGCTGCATTGTAATGGTAAAGGAAAAGCCATAAAAAGCAGTCAGAGCTATCAGTGAGGGCCCTGCTGCCAGCTCTGAAGAGCACCTGGCTACGTATTAAAGGACACCAATATGATCCCCTTACTGAGCAGTATTTTATAGACTGCAGTTCCGAGCCAAAGAAAACAGCTTTGGGAGCTTTTAGGTGTCCATAAACAGGCAGATAAATAGGAGGGAGGCAGAACAAGGGATAAACAAGGTAGCTGAGTATCAACTTGCCACATTGCCTTTTCAGGGTCCCCCAAGAGGCAGCCACCCCGGGGCTGTTACTCCCTCGGCCTTCCCGGCGCTTTCCGCGGCTCCCGGAGGTGGTGCCGGGAACGTCGGCGAGAGGGTCAATGGAGCAAAGTCATGATGGCAACTCGAGTTGTGTCCTGTCATCCCCATGAGTGCTGGGATTGCAGAGCCCACCATATTTCATGGGAATTGGCAGAGCCCCCTGCTCCGTAGTCGGGATGGGGATTTGGAAGAGGAGCTGCACCTCCAGCCTCTGATCTCCCCGTTGCGGCCGCTGCCAGCATTCAGAGCATTGCAGAGGGGTTTCAGAAACAAATCTCATTAAATGTTTTCAGGCAGAGGAAGGCACATAGCCATAAATAGAAAATTGATAAGGGAGGGACTGTTAAAAATAGCTCATTAAGAAATGGTAAATGGAGAAACGGATAGGAGGGCAGAAGGAATATTCTACGCACTGACTCGGAGCCTTTAGTGGTTGCCAAAACTCTGATGAAGTGAATGAAGAGCAAACGGGTTGTATTTCAAACACATACCATTACACTGAGCAACAGTAACATTTTATTGCTTCAGTCACATTTTTTGAGCGAAGTAATAAAATTTGTAAAATATCAAGAAAAATACAGGATTTATCTCTCCCTCCTGTGTTCTTCCCTCCAACCCCCCCCCACCTTTTCTTCTTTCAAATGCAAACCAGATCTCAGGGTTGATTGTATGGCACTTGGGTTATGGAGATGTTTAAAAACATCACCTGACAGTTTCCAAGAAACATGCAGATCTGTACACAAAGATAGTAATAAGAAATGCTTTCTTTCATATGAACTTTATGGTCGTAACTTCTGTCTGGTGCAGCTAGAGAAGAAGCTACTACAGAGCTGGTTTCAGCTGCACTCCTACATAGACTTAAGCCTATGTTAGGCCTTGCCCTGTAGGAGTAGCCAAAGGCTGGTAAACCACATGGTGCACAAAGCTGGACACAGGAAAACTTTTTGGTCTGCTTTTTACTCCTGTTTTACTTAACTTTGGTCTGAATGACCTTCTTTAAATGGAGCCCCTTTGCAGGTATTGCTTTATGCTATTATTGGAGCTCACTCTTCCAGATGCAGTTGTGCACTACCCTTAAACAACTACATTTAAATCCCTGTGGTTTGTTGTTTAAAGTGTAGAAAATCTGCAGTGTATTCTGAACTTGAAGACAAGCCTCAGGTTGTTTGGTCTTTTGAATGTTTAGCTTATTTCATGTTCAGCAATCCTGTCCCATCACTGATGAGCATTGAATTAACAGTTGATCTCAGTGCACACAGCTTCTAACAAGCTGAATGATGTGCATTTTATCTCCATGGCCAGAGACAATTTAGAATGTAGTCTTATGTATATCCACCAGCCTTTCTCTGCTGTTCTCACCAAAATCTCTGTGTGGAATAAAAACCTGCTTAGTTTTTCTGAATGTACCTTCACACAAGGGTAAGGATGGAGAGCCTAACATGGAGTGGCTGATCTGAGGTGCAGAGCATTCCCCTTAATAGGAAAAGTCTACTTAAAATTTCTTTTTTTTTTTTTTTTTAATTTTCTGCTACAAACCTTTGAGCAGCAGCACTAAATGTCTAAGCCAGACCTAACTGTGCAGTTCTGTTCCACTCTCCTATCTATGCAGGTATTTCCATTTCTTCCGTTGATTTCCATATTTCCATTTCTTCCCTGTTGTTCTCTGTGGAAGCTCAGAAAGTACTTTGTGTTTTATTTCTACCCTAACACAACACTGAATCCATTTGACTCAGCAGAAAAGTCAAATCAATTGTGATGTTTCAGTGTGTATGTTAATGTGTGTAACTGCACAGGCAGCCAAAGGCAAGTATGTGAAAATTCTTAGCAGATGCCCTGTGACTTCATTCACACTTGAGTGATTAATTGAAATGGGTAATTGTTTTAGAAAGGTAGCATGTTTTTCTTCTTAATCTATGTGCTAATCTGTGTTCCTCTGACAACTTAATAAGCAAAGGGGTTACGTTATGGTTGTAAACCAGACAAACCATAAACAGACTGCTACCTAATCCAGGGGTACTTGTGTTCAGGTTGGAGTTTTCTTTTTTCCTTTCAGAACAGAGCAGTTTGCATCACATTCTTTCTTTGAAGGGTAGCATTTGTTGCACATCTGACAATATTTCCCTCCAACGGGGAGGAGTATTTCATGTATTCATTTCATTCTGAAGCTGCAAATACATGGGCTTGTGAAGAGTTTTGAATTTGGGAGATCTAGACTACTACATGGAAGATATCTTTTCCATGTTCTGGGTCTTTGTTTTGTTTTGTTTTTTGTAGTATGAGTTTGTAGTACTTGGCTCATTAGGGTTTTACAAATGGGATTGCTGCCACCTTGGCTTGAACAACCTCCTTTCAGAGAGAGGAGTCAATTCCTGCCTCTTTTTCAGAAGAAGTGTAGTTATACAGAAAACCTTTTAGTCTTTGGATCTGGAGCTACCTTGATAAGACACCTCCCCTGCTGTATAAAAGGACAGCAGTCAAATTAATAAAGCAGGAGAAGCCACACTCACAAAAGGACCATTCATCTGTGGTACCTACAGTAGTTGAACCTGTCTATTTTTCAGTAGGGAAGGCAATTTGTGAGCATTTTCAAATATGTGTTTCTGCATCAGCGCTGTCTGCATTGTTGAGCTTTGATTTTATTTTCCATGTATTTTGGCAACTCATTTATTCTGGTCATCAGCAGGGAAATCCCAGCCTTGACCGTTAACAACGTGTAAATAGTGACACCATTTGTGTTGAGATCATTCTTTCACTATAATACACAAGTACCACAAATGCCTGCTGCTTTTATACTTTTTTGAAATATAAAAGTGCTGGTTTTAGCTTTGCCTGCTCATATAAAATTAACTTATGCAAGAGCCCCTTCCACTTCCTTGAACTTCATTTATATTTCTAGGTTTCTGGGTCCTGGGCAACAACAAGCATTGTTCAGGTGCTCCTGGTTTGACCCATACTCTTGGGATGTGCAGATTTATCCTGAACAGAGTGGGCCAGAGGGATTTACATCACCTGTTTTGGAGCCCTATATGGCTTTTGCTGGGGTTCAAGAGCAGCATCTTGAGTGAGTTGTTTGCCTCGTTTCTTGCACGGTTTGTTGTCCCTCTCCCCTCTTTCTCTCTCTCATGGGGGTGGAGGATGGAGTTGGGAGGTTGGGTTCCTGCCTTGAGCTGCTGTTCTGCTGCACCCCTCTGGGTTTACAGGTCACCATGGTCTGGTTGTGCTTTCTCTGGAGCAGCCCTGCTCCTTTTTTTCTGGAGCCAGGATCTCTCTCTGGTCACTGCTCTGCTGAGTTTCACGCAGTCTGTCAGAATAAAGCCTTGCCATGACAATTGCTGCAGTGGGTAAGCAGCCCTCAGTTCATAACAGCAATATCTCTCCCCCTTCCAGCATCACATTAAATAGCAGTAAAGTGATCCCTCTATTACCGAGTCGTAACTCGATGAACTAAATAGTAGTGTCATGTCTATTTTCAGAAGCTTTGTTGCTAAAAACAGATCTTCCCTCTGCAAACAGCTTTAGCCTTTCCCAAAGTGACAGCATTTCATCAGAAATAGCTTGCTGGGCCTTCTCGCCCAGCTCCTGCTGGTAGCGCCCTGGTGTGTGAGAGCAAACAGCTGGGGGAGTTGGGTTTTCTGAAGGTTAGGATCACAGCAGTTTCATAAGTGCTTTATTTCAGTTCCCTTCTGGCTGTGCCGGGGACAGGTGCGGTCTGGTTCTGATTTCACTGCTCTTAATTTCTTGTCTGACCTGCTAGTCAATCAAGGGCATGAGAGAGAAGGGAGAGAAAGTGGGAGAGGAACGGCCCGAGCCGGGCGGACGGCGAGAGGGCAGCGCCGAGCATCTGACTCCCCTCATCCAGGAGCTGGCAGGTCTGCCTGTCATTCAGTGCTGCTCTGTGTACTGACACTGCCCTGTGCAAAATGGATTTCTGAGTCTTAACCATCGTGTTCTGCTTTCTCCAAAGGGTCTCCTGTAGGATTTCATTTGCAGAGCACAGAGGGCAATATCTAGGGTAATTCCGGGGCTTAGTGGCTGTGATCTTTTGTCAACTCTACTTGTGAGTGAAATTAAACTTGGTATGAGCACCCACAATCTGAGCTTGTGCAACACAATTCCTGGCCAATGAGTGAAAAATGATAAACCTGACAAGTATTTATGAGAGAGAAAAATGAGATGTCATATTATAACAGGAATATATTCATTAAAACTATCCATTTCATGGCAACAAAGAATTCCCTCTTCAGGAAAAGGCTTTGAGTAGCTTTATAAAGTCAGATATTCTTTTATGAGCTGTAACTTTGTTTTCTGCTAAAGCACGGTCTGTTTAACTGCAGGCTAGTGTTTTCTGAGGGAGGGAGTTACAAAAAGGGCTGAGTTAACATGACCTTACAGTAGCCACTCTGGTTTTGAGAGGATATTGGCCAATATCAGTGCATCAGCTTATTGCAGCTGGAAAAAAACCTTCTTACAAAAGCTATAAGGCTGGCAGGGGTAACCCTTCAGTGTCAGCAGCCTTATGCCACCTCCCATTACCTGAGGATCTGACACAGCAGAGGCTTTGAAGAACAACTTCCAGTTCTCTTTCTTACATGTGGGAGGTTGTTCCTGGAAGGCCCTGGGAATTCTGCAGTCTTCCCTGCCTGCCTGCAGAAGAAGAAAGGTGTCTCTCCTGGCAGAAAGAAGAGACACCCCAATGCTGAAAACCTTCAGGTTCTTGAGAGCAGTTCACTTCTAGGGACAGAATTTCAGTCCACAGAAAGAGTAGGTGTGGAGGTGATGTGACAATAATTAGTAGTTAGTAGTGCAATAATTAAACCTGCTATCAGTTCATACCATAAAATTAATTCCATTGCTATTAGAAGGGAATCTTTGCAGTGTTAAGTTTCCAGCACAAAATCTGCTAAGGGAAGCCAAAGCATTGCTGAGCTACAGAGTTAGGACAGAGCTGGCCAGGGAAGGAGTCCTGGCTTCTCCAGACTGGGGTCCCTGGCTTGCTGTGGCTTCAGAAGCCAGCCCATCATGTTACAGTGGTCACAGCCTGACTAAACCTTCATAACTGCTGAGATTCAGACTGATTTGGCCAAAGGGGTGCAGTGCAAGAGGTGGCTAAACCCTCTGTGGCATCTAGTATGCCAACTGAATGGGCAGGTGAGGTCTGGTCAAGGGGTGGTAAGATGGGACCAGAGTGGAAGCAAAGTGCAGCTGGCTCTGTACCTGGCAAGTGTCACAAACCAGTCTCTAAGTATAACTGAGCTGGTGTAGCAGGTGAGATTCTGGATTTCTTTCTTCCTTTTGAAAAGCCCAAAAATACCTTTTAGTATGAATTCAGTAGTAGTTGTAATCCCTGTGCTAAAGCTGCTCATTTTTGCCACGAGCATATTTTCAGATGCCCAGTTCTTTGGGATGCTGGCACTTGTTCTGGTATAACCTTAAACTCTCCTGTGCATGCTCTGAGTGGAAAAAGTATGGATAGAGACTGAGGAAAGATGAAGTTTTTTGCTGTTTAAATTCCATCATCTCTTTTTTTTTCCTGCAGTAGATATCAAATGAGCCCAGTTAGAGAAGCATGAAAGGTTCATATAGTCCTGTGTGCTAACACATCATGGATGCTAATGCACAAGAACCTGTAAAACATGTAAAAATCACCTGTACATGATTCTGTGTGTGGGATTCACATCAGACTTTGAGCTCAGAAAGTCAAGACAGCCTCTAATATTTTAACAGAATACATCTTTAAATGTATTTTGGGTGAAACAGTTTTAAATTTTATACTCGACTATTAGCTCCTAAATACATCTGCTTACAAATCACAGCCTCAACTTTATTTTAAACTAAACATTAACATTAGATATCCTCTTTTTGTAATTAATTAGCCAGTGTCATGAAGAAATAGTGTCTAAAAAAAAGTTTAATTAAATGTGATGAGAAATTGTAGTTTAAAGCTTCAAGCCCCTATTTTTCAAAGTAGAGTTAAAACCTAAATAAATCAGTTTTCCCTTAAAATTGATGAAATCTTCAGCAGTAGCCCAAATGTGAGAGGAAATGTGTATTGTGTGAGAGCTGACTTGAAGAAATGTTAAAATCTTATTGAGAGAATTTTTATCTGTTTGCCCACAGGTTGCACTGGGATTGATTTAGGGCAACTCCTGTGCTTCTTATCACCCAGTTGCACACAAAATATGACAGGGTCTCTTCAAAAGAAAACCTGCAGCATTTGTCACCAGCCTGAGGAGGTGCAGAGAACAAAACACAACATTTCTTACCTGTTCCCTTATTTCTGAGCTTCTGTTTGCAACAGCACAGCCTAATGTCCAACAGGTAATGTGACACAGCCTATCACCAAGATGCTTTCAGAAAACTGCATTTATTTTTTCCCCTGGAGAGAATAAGCTGCTTGGTTTAATTTTTCAGGTCAGCATTAGCTTGTAGTGAAACTTTGTGAGTTTTGAGTGTAAATGTTGTTGGTTTAGTTTGTGTGGGGCTGTTTTGTTGTTGTTGTTTGGTGTTTTGGGCTTTTTTCGTTGGTTATTTTTTGTTTGGTTGGTTTTGGTTAAGTTTGCTTTTGTTTACCTGAATAGCAGCCCTGCTTGTCCAGGCAGGGAGGTCCTGCTGTTGGCCCAGGCTGGTTGGTGAGGAGCAGGAGGTGATCCCTGCTCCCAGGACACGCTCAACAAGGCTTGAATTCCCTGTTGGGGCCTCGGGGGCACGTGTGGCAGAGGGCACTTTGCTGGTGCCCTGCAAAGGAGCAGCACACTCCTGGTTGTTGCCTGCCGTTGACAGCAGGACATCGGATACCCCCTGGAAAATGGATGGCCTCTTAGCCAGAGGGTTGCTGCTCCAAATGCTGGCTGCCACCTTCCCCCTGTCCCTCCCTCCTCCCCCCTTTCCCCATCTACCTCCCGAGTGCTGAGCTCCAGCCTTTTGCAGGAGGGGCTGCATGAGGCCCCATGGGTGTCTCTGGCAGAGCAGTGTCTGCTGGGGATGCTGGCAGCCTAGCTGGGTCTTGCTGCAAACCTGCCCCTGGCCAGGCTGGGCATGCTGGCAGTGCCCCCCTGCCTGGCACTGCATGGGTGGGGGTGACAGGGGGCTTGGCAGTTCACAATGGACATGCCCCTCCATGTGGCTTTCTGCTACCTAAGGGATACCTCTGCCCTTTCCTCTTGGAAAAAAAAACCCACCACAGCAAGGTTGGTTTAGAAGTTGCTGCTCCTGAGCACAGGGCTAGGGAGTAAATAATTTCACTTTCCTTCATACCCAGCCTTTGAAACAAGCTGTTGGGCTGGCCTAGTTCTCTTTGCTCACCAAAAAGAAGTCCAAGGCACTGTGACAGCCCCTGCCACAGGATGATAGCTTTAGAAAAAGCATCATTTAGAAATATTTGTATTTTGAAAGCTTAGAAAGCGAGCTTTGCCTGCCTCCCGGGTGTGGCCAAACCCCTCTGGGAGACAGGTGCAGCAGCATCAGTGAGCTTGGGGAGTGTGGAATCCCCCAGTTGGCTGTCACCAAAAGGTGGCAGCGTCTCCATCTGCTTCTTGTTACATCCCACGCTGCCAGTGAAACCAAAGCTTTAGGTGCAGCTGGAAACAGGGGCAGGAGCGATCGGTGCTGGCCGAGTAACACCAGCAGCTCCGTGTTTGCTTTGTCTCGGTGTTTTGTTGGTCAACCCAAGTGAGGATAAATAGGCAGAGAAAACAGATTAATGCTTCTGATGGGCTCTGAGAAGCCGTGAGCGTCTATATTTCATCTCTTCATGATGGCCCCAAGCTAATCGCCGGGTCAGGACACTTCCACTCCCGGGGATTTGAAGTCCTGCTCCGAGCGTGAGACTGCTGAGGACCAAGGGTGCTGGGCAGCGTCAGCGCTGGAGAGAAGCCCCGGGGGCTCAGCAGTGCTGTGTCAGCAGATCCAGAGCAAAACCCTGCACTTAAATAAAGCTCATGTGCATCTCCTCTCTCAGAGCTCTTCCTCTCCTCGAGCTTTCTGCTTAGCAAAAAAATCCTATCATCCCCATCTATAGAAATATCTGTGTTTGAGCTCGGCTGACAAACCAAGCTCCACGTGGTAAAAGGAATGATTGTCTTCAGATCCGGCCTCATTTTTAGTTCTAGGAAATAAACAAATATTGAACCAGCTTGAATTAATTCTTTTTATCTCTCCTCAAAGGATAAAGGTTTGTCAGAGTCCCTTAATGTTTTTCCTTTAGAGAACTATTCAGGCAGATTGCTCTATTGCCCTTTTAATTTCCTTCTACCTTTCTCTGAACTGCTCTGTTGCCTCAAGGTAACACGTTAATTAAATTAGGAAAAAAGCTCTGTTTCAGTGCAAAAAATAAGAAGAATTGAGCATGTTTGTTTGTTTTATGAAGGAATTCTTCTTTTTTTTCTGCTTTTCATCCTTCTGAAGTGCAACTCTGGGTGAAACCTTTGCAAACAGCAGTTCATACTCCGGGGCCTGATGTTGTAGTTCTGTGAACACCAATAATTTCTGTCGTGGAGAAGCCAAATTTTGGCTTCCAAAATTTCTTCTGCAGCAGTTCACCTGCAGAGCAGCCCTAGGGTGCTGGGGTTAAGGTGCATTTTCATGGCTCCCTTCCAGCATCAATGTTAAGGGTGTTCTTGTGGCCTTCAGACTTTCATACAGAAACATAAAGATTATTTTCCCCTTTCTGAATCTGTTTTTCATGTCATTTAACAGCCTCTTGCTACCAAAAATGCTTCTGGATGAGAAAAGTCAAAGCTGGTGGGGAGAAGCCTTGGAAAATAGCAGTGCAGGTATGTGATTGCTTCTGGCATGTGCTGACAGGTTGAGGGTAAAGTTTTCCAAATGATGAGTGTTATACAGGGAATCCAAGCAAGGAATAATAAAGATTTTGTCCCTATCACAGCAGCACCAAGATAAAGAATTGAAATGAGGGCTGCCTGTTGGGAAGGGTGTTGTCCTAGCCTTAGAAGTTCCCTGGGTTTCCTTGAATTGGTACCAAATCCATCCTGGGAACACTGTAGTTGACTAGTGATTTTTATGATAGTCTGGTTTAATATTAAGCAACATGGACAAGAATTTGGAGCAGTGTTGAGTGATGGTAACATTAACCAAATTAATTACTCAACCCACAAAAAAACTTTGCAACAGTTTCTAAAGTGTGAGGCTCAAAAATATCTGTGTAGTATAATCCATATGTAGACAACGAGGGTTACTTTGGCTTAAACTTTACCTCACACATTCAGTTTTTGTTCCATTTGAATATTTATTGTCTTTTTAATGCATAATTTAAGTGACTTTTCTATTGGTTCTTTTAATCAGAACATGCCAGGTTTATGGCACAATATGTAACAGCAAAAGCAAAATGTATAAAACTACATTTTTTTTGGCAAAGCTTCTATTTTTTTACTTGATTTTTGAAAAAAAACCCCACAATATTTCCAGTACTGTGATACTCCAATTCTAGAACTTGAGTGTATATATTCTACTTAAAAACTAGCTGCTCAGAGATAACTGAACTTGTCCATTGTGACAACATTTGATGAAAAATGTTTCTTTTTGACACACTTGAAATATTTTAGCTCCTGTTTCAACATCACATGCATCCCAATTTAGCCAGTTGTGTGTGTAATATTTATATGTCTTGCAACTTTTTCCTGTAAGTAGGAATGAAGTGGTTGAATCAAGGTAATCATAGGATCTGAACAATTCAATGTTAATACAAAAAGTGAAAGGTTTCCTGTAAAATCTTGGAACAAGGTTAGATTTTTTGTTCTGGTATTTCAGTTTTTCATCCTTATTTTAAAGCAGTTTTTAAAGCTGTCAGTGGTAAAGAGGAATGCTCATTGAAAGCTGTCTAATTGATTGTATCAAGACCTACGAGGCTGCCAGAATTCCTGGTGGTTTTTATTAATGACTTTGAAATTGTATCCCATTTAAGAAAGATACCCAGAAGTTTCCTTTTTCCTACAGAAACTTAGCACCATGCAGGAACCCAACTTGAGAAATCCTCCTGGCAAGCAAGGCAGCTCCCTCTGCCTTTCCATTGCCTGCTGTCTTCAGAGGGGAGCCCCTCACCCTGCACTCCCATCCCCTCCTTTATGTTCAGGTGAAGGGTTTAAATACTTTGAATACTTTGCAACTCCTTTGTCAGCAACCTCAATGCATCTGAGTTCACTGTTCAGTTAAAATACCCTTAAAGAAATACACTTAACAGTGTCTGTGTGTTGCTTAGACCAGGAACCTCTGCATTTCATTCATAATTTCTTTGTAACATGAAGTCACTCCCTTAAGCCCCAAGCTCATCTCTCTCCATCAGGCTTAGAGTGATCTCTGCTTTTCACACACAAGGAAATCCTGGAAGATCAAGGGGAAAAAAATAAAAATACCACCCTCTTCTCAGGCCCCTCCTCTTCCAACACAATACTCAGTGATGTCAGAAAAGCTCCTGCCTACACCCCATAGCTGTAGCCATGCTTTGGAGCATGGAGATTCAGCACCTACCAGCTCCACCTTTATGGAGTATCTTTGGGAATTGATGGGACTCATCCCCCCACCTTGGTGTCTCTTCTGCACTTCTTTGCTGTGCTGCTGGAGACAAAAGCTCTGCAGCTCCTGGAGGTGCATCCAGTACCTGCTGTGTTCTTTGTAGGCCTATACAGATGGTATAGGGAATGTTATGGTGTTTATTTCCTCTGGCACCAGGCACCTCTGAGCTGCCTCCAGAGGTGTCCCAGAGAGGCTTAAATCTGGTTGGTACCTGAGAGCCCAGCAGCTGGCACTGCACTACTGGCTGCACCAGCCCACCCAGGCTGCTGGATTCACTGGAGTTGGTCTCTAAGGTCTGCAGGTCAAAGTCTTTATTGATGTGGCCAGTGGGTCCAAGTGCCTAAGCTGGCTTCATCTTCACATATTTTGCAAGATGCCTTTGTGAGTATGTGGCTACTTGGCTGCATGCAGGTGTCTGCCTGCTGAATCACAGGGGCTACCATGAACAGTTTATTTGGAAGAGCTCCCCGTTTGCCAGGAATGAGACGTTTCTCTGTAGCAGCCTTTTAGGGGAGGAAAAGAGCAAAAAGCCTGGCAGTGCAGCCAGAGTGATATATCAAGGTTGAGCAGTTTTGTTGATGACAATGAAAGCACCTCAGCCCTTCTTTTTTGGAATCACTATTTGATTCAGTCACCAAACTTTGGGAAACCTGCCTTGAGTGCTCAGAAAGGGTGTCCTGCACTTTGGCAAACACCCAGAGCAATTAACATCTCAGGACTAACAGGGTAACATTCTCCAAAACATCATATTTTTAATTCTTTCCACCTTTTTTTTTTTTTTCTTTTTAGCAGCTTCTAAGATTTCATTTTAAAGACCTGAAGACAAACCCCTCTTCTTACATAACAGCGCTGATGACATCACGCCAGCAGAAAGCAACCTGACCTGCCAGAAATACTTTCCATTTCTTGCTCTAAATACAGCTTTCCCTCTAAATCCAGCTGCAGTTGCTCTCTTAAGCCCGTCTCTCCCCCACGGAGGGCACCAGCACAACCCCCCTGCCTCTGGAGAGCGGCTGAAACCCCCCCCCCAACCTGTCCGGGGTGGCCGGTTGGTGCCGATGCCCTCCCGCATTTCCCCCTGCAGTCTTTCCCTGCCACGCAGCCAGGGTGGGAGGCAGGTTGAGTTTTTTTCTGCCCTATTAACTTTGGCATGTTTGCTTTGCTTTTATCTCCCGGCCTCCTCTCCCCAGTAGCAAGCGCCTCGCCCTGGGTCCGGAGGATGGCCCCACGACTCCTTTGTTTAACTGCTGTTCTAAGCTGCCGCACAAATTGCTTGGCAGAGGGTGATTTGTAGTGACAAGGCTTGAACCTTATCCCTGGAGATTCACCAGATACCTCTGCAATGCTCCGCATCCCTCAGGACGGGGAATAGGAAGCCCCAGCTCCCTCTTTCAAGCCTGATCTTGCATCATCCCAGCTCTTGCGTAACAGTCGAGCTGGGATGTGATGGTTTGTCCTCCTCCTTAGAGTGGCTCTGCCTGCTCACAGGAGGGGGGGGAAATGATCCCTCTGTCCCATTATTTATGGTTCACTATGCATGCAGTGATTTACGCATGTTTTTGCAGTATTACAGGGATAGATCAGATAAAACAAATAGAAAACAACAAAAAAAGCTCATAACATATTTAGAGAAGTGGGTACTTTGCTTCAGAAGAATGTAGGGGATGAGAATTAGTCTTCTGTGTGCCCTGAAGTGTCACAGTTTAACTCGCATAACTTACCCATACAGGTAAAATGGCAGAGGGCTTATTTAGATTGCCATTTACTCCTATTTTCTTTTAAAATTTTGCTTTCCATTTTCATCTTTTCCTTCCCTGTTTCACATTTGTTTGATTTACATTCACTTTCTGTTGTATATTTGTTGCCATTCCCTGATTCTTGCACGTTTTACCTTCTGGCAATGATTGCCCCATCTGTTGCAGTTCATTAATACTTGCAATAGTAATAATAATACTACTTGAAAGCTTTCTTTTTTTATTGTGGCTCATCTTGCTTTTCTGTATCTGATGCCTGTTCTCCCTGCTGTAGAACTATAACCCATGACTTTTCCATGACTAAATCCCAGAGACTGGGTTAGCCTGTCCTAGTGGGCACAAGGCTACTCCAGATGGAAGAGTAAATGAACATAATTTCTCTTCCAACCCTGGAAGAACCTTCCTGTATTTTGCTGCTCTGAAGAGGCTGGTGCCAGGATCCAGTGGATGTGTTCAGAAAAGAGAGACTCAAGATCTTGATAATTTTCCTACTTCATGCTCTTGAAGTCCAGGCAGAGTTCTCTTGGTGATGCTGAAGTAGGGGGCAAAAAGGTTGTCTCCGTGGTTTCTGTTTGTCTTCTTTGCTCCATCCTTCAGGAAAAGGGTTTTGTCTTTGACTGGTCCAGGGAACAACTCATAGGTTTCCAGGTCAGCTTTATGTTGGCAGGTTATGGCCTCAGGAGTACAAATCAAAGAGAAATAAAAGGTGAATGGGTTTGATTAAAGAGGGTCACTTATGGTCCAGTTCTTTATACTTGTCAGAATAAATGCAATTGATAAGAATTCTTTGGGGGCTTATAGACTAAAGTAATTAATTCAGTACAGTAATTCCTGCACATTACTATTATCCCTCATTCTGTCTCATACTGTATTTTTAACAGCCTTAAAGCTGGAGCACTGAACCAGTGTTCCCAGTGCCCTCAGGGAACCAGCAGCCAGCCAAGTGACCAGACTCCCTGATGTATGTCTGCAGAAAGATAGTCAGGACTTGACTTGGACACAACTGGTTTTTAATATGTGCTGTGTATATGGATTAATCATCTTGTGCTTAAAAGACTCCCCCAAATATATAGTTGCCTTAAACTATTAAACTCAAACTGAACAAAACAAAACTGAAGAAGCCTCAAAAATATATTTTGAGTGCAACTTCTACTTCTCTGGTAAGTTTGGAATATTGAAAAGTTGTACAATGAAATACCTTGTTCTGTGCCTGGGGAGGATTTTCTCTTGTTCTAGAGACACTGAATATGTTGCATTTGCTAGAATTCCACAATGCATTTAAATATCACTGCTGAAAAAGTTGCAAGAAGTTTTTCTTTGTGTATTCAAACCAACACAAAACCATCCCCATAAGAGCACAGATGTTCTGTAGCTGACACCCAGGCTTGGGAGTGCTCGTTTCTGCATCAAGATATTGTCTAAATAGATAAAACAGCTAAACATTTCTCTTTTTTTTTACTGTCAGAGATCTAAAGAGATGAATGACAGGTCTTATAATAATGGTAAATATGCCTGGGGCAATGCAGAGGCCAAAGACCATGACCCTGCAGTGGTAGAACACTGTTTTCTGGGAGAATCTGAGGAATTTTGACTAGACTCAAACACGCATGGGAACATTTGGGATGCTTTCAGCTTCTTTTTTTTCCCTCTTTTTTTTTTTTTTATCTCTTTGGAAGAACTTATAAATATTTCCAAATGCCCCAGCGACATGTCTGTCTCTGTGTGAAAATATTGGAAGGAATATCTTTTAGGATTGTATCCCAAGTGTTTATAAGGACTAGATTGAGTGCTTGGGGGGGGGGAATTTCTAACCTTCTTTGTTAACTGTGCTGGGTACTTGTGTGTGACTAACAGGAAAATCCCACTGCAGAGGTATGAACTAACCTGCCTGTCAGAGGATGGAATAGGTGGAGTAAAACAGCTGATCAAAAAGTGGGAGCTGCTGTGCAGGGTGGATTGGATTTGGCTGCAGGAAAGAAGGGAATGAAAACACAGGTGATGAAGGAGGGAAGTCTAAGAGATGATGCTTGGTCCTCTTAAAAGGTTTGTGAGAGTTTCGATGGCACCTGCAGGTTTCTGGGAGCAGGGCAGAGCCTAGAGCAGCAGATTGTGACACTGAAGAGTGTTGGACACAGAGCTGTCAGCAGCTCCACCACATCCTCAGAGCCATGTCAATATCCCCACAGGGCTGGGTTGCTGTGGCTGAGAAGGATCCTGGGTGGGGATCTCTCAGTGGATAGCAGAGTGATTGCTGCCTTTCTGAGTGCTGTTAGGAACTGGAGAATAAAAGGGGCAATTGCCAATAAAAAAATCACATTCACATGCAGACAGGAGTGAATTCCAGTGCAGGCTGCACAGGGGAAAACTCCATCAATGCATTTGAATTCTGATTATTTTCTTTTTTTTTAAGCAGTTGGATCTTTTGGCATAATTATAAAATTCCAGAGAACCTTTAGAACTTCTCTTCCAAAAATGCTCATTGATTTTGTTTTGTTTTTTACCAGCTAAACATTACTTCAGGCTATTTAATTCCAATTATTATAGAATCTTTTAGACTCTAAGTATATATAAAATATATTTTAGAAAATTATTTTCAAATAGCATTGATAACTCCACTTCATAGCAGAGAATTTGCATGCTTTGAAGCCCAAGTAATTCTTTCTAGCAGGTTGCAATTTTTTTAAGGTTTATTTGACCAACATATTTGTACACATGGATATCCTCATACTACCTCAAGAGCCCCTGAAGTTGGCTGAAGTCCTTCCACTGAAATCACTGGCTGTCAATTAGAAACTTAAATATCAAGCCTGTCCTTATATTATAAAATATACAGGAACTGAAAATACAGGCTAAGTGCAGAAATGTGCTGAGAGGTACTAATTTCCAAAACTTGTGACTAAAATAATTATTTTATCTGATTTTATTTTATTCCTGTGTGACATTGTTTCATTTTGATGTTGCTGACAAAATATTTGGATGCCTTTGGAAGGAAATAAAAAAGCACATGTGCTTTTATAGCATCAGGTGAACCTTTAAACACATCCAATGCTTCAGCTTCTGGAGGAGTGCACTTTTTCATCTGCTTGTATTTGTTAATATAACACTTGAATGTTTTGCTGGTCATTATATGATGATTAGTGTCCCTTTCTGTTTTCTTTCAGAAGAAGGCAGTGTAGAGGAGAAACCCAAGAGAATTTGAGATCTGTCTTGTTTTGGTCCCATCCATAAGTGAGCCCTAGAGCAGGGATGGTCCAAGGTGCCTGGCAATCATCCTTCCTCAGCCTGCAGCCACTGGTGGTTCCCTTGGTTGTAAAGAGCAGTCAGCCATGGAGAGCAGAGGCAAACACTTGTTCTTTGTGTGGCTTCCCTTCCTCGGGGTTTGTCATCCACCCTGCAATCCACCAGCTCTCTGCTGCCCCACCTGTGCTCAGGGACTGCAGGGGCTGCTCCTGGGCAAGGGAGATGTGGTCCCTTGGCAGGGGAGGGAGATGCCAGGGCCAGCATCATCCAGGTGGCTCTGTCCTGTGGGGAGCAGGGTGTTCACAGTGCCACTCTTTGCAACACCTGAGGACAAACCAGCTGAGTGCTGGACCTGGTGGCCAGTATAGGGTGGGTTCTTGCAGGATGAGGACTAGGCCTGTAGTTCTCAAAACTCATCTGCATTTCCCTGGATTAGAAGCTAGTCCTAAGAAGCCTTGCATAAGAATATTTCTGCTTCTTTTCTCAGGTAGTCTAGTGAATAAGTTGGGTAAGTTCAGCAGTTGTTCACACCTGCTGGTGTGAAATTCTCTTAGCAGCAGAAAGAGGGAAGGTGAGGGCTCTTTGCAGGACTTGGTGATGGCTGCAGTGTTTGTCTTCAGTTGGCACCCCAGGTAGGATTGTGAATGGGTTTCCAGAGCTTAAGCTGAATGTTTAATCAGCACTGAAACTTTCTGGGTAAACAATGGGCTGGAATCACTTGCCTGACACTAATATTTCCATTGTATGTTCTTACTGGGAGTATTGTCAGATTGGACTGGGCTTAGCCACGTCTGCTGGTGGAGTTTGCAGTGTTTGTTTAAAAAAGGAATATTCTGAGAGCACAAGAGGTCTGTTATCATTTTCATCTGCATACATAACTTTCAATGGCTGTAATGGGAAATAGGGAGAGGGAACAGATTGCCTAAGAATGCCTGTCTTTAGAGCAATTAGTTTGATAAATGACCTGACTGAGACTGGTCAGAAAGACAACAGAAGAGAGACTTATCTAGGAAGAGGTACCAAACTGCAGTGACCATTCAGGACTCCTTTGCCCTGGAAAAGACATTGCAGCTTTTGGTCTCTACAGTGCTTTATATTTGTCTCTTTTCCCTGGTACTAATTGAGGTGTTTGAAGGATTTGGAGCAGTTGCTGCCATCCTCAGCTTTTAGGGTGAGGGGAAATGGAGGCAGGAAGCTTTAAGAGCTCCCCAGATGGAAAAGTGGCAGAGTCTTATCTGAAGAATTTCTGGTGGTTCTCCATTCATCGACTGCTGGAGTTGTGGTTACTGGGCTCAGAGCATCCCAAGCTACACCCAGGCTCTGCAGAGGTGATGAGGCTTGAGAGGGCTCAGCCCAGACACCCTTCAGCTGCCCTGGTGATTTCCAAAGCCCACAGCAGGATCTCATGTCCCTATAAGCTGTCACTTCCATAGGAACCCATGGAAAACCAAGGAGGCTTTGCACAAGTAGGTCTGTGTTATCTCCTGCAGCAAACTTGAAGGAATGCTGGGAATGAAGTCCTGTTTTCTGCTTTTCCCCCAATGATTTCTCAAGAGGTCTTTGGATGCTGAGGGAAGACAAGTACTGTAAACAGTTCAGCATATAAATGACAACACAGACTTTGGTTTCTAGCATAAATAAAAAAATATAGTTTACATTTTCATATTTTTAAGGTTTCTTGCCATAAAGCTGGTTTTTAGTGTTTTGTTTTTTTTTTCCTGTCTGAAAGAACAGCTGGTTGAGGTAGATTGGTGCAATTCTTTGATGGAATATTTTTCCATTGATGTATGCTATTTAATAGAGTTGTTTTCCAACAAAAAAAAATGTGCTCATCCTCTTAGAATTTTTCTGGGGAAAAAATACCAAACAGACAAATGTGAAACCTTGTTTATTAAAATTGAAAGCTTTGGTTTTTTTAAAAAAACTAAATTCAACATTTTGTTGCTATAACCTCAGATATCCAAGTGAAAATGTAGGAAGAAACCTAATTTTTTGATTTTTTGTTTTTATTTTTTTAACTTCAAAGTTGCTGCCAACCGATTTGAAATATTTTCCTTTCAATCTGGGGCAAATTCCAAGATGTTCAGATTTCCTGTGAAGTAGAAATCCTGCACCTAAGCCAGCAAAGGACTCGATTTTTATCTTGAACACTCAAGATTTTTCTCATTCAAAAACTTTCTCACTCTACACAAAGTTATGAAGGCAAAGTAACAGGTCTGTGTGTGAGCTCCTACCCTGTGAGCCTTGCAGGATGTCTCCAGTTCTGTTTGTGTGCAAGCAGGAGGGTTGCAATATGCCATATGTCATTGGACAAGGCAGGGAAACTTGAGGGGAAGGGAGGTGTTGTTTCCCATGAAGTGTGGGAGGACCTTGAGCTGACTGGGAGGCTGAGATGGAAGACGTGAAAAGCCAGATTTTCAATTCTTATCCCTATTCTTTTCCTACTCTTGGCACTGCTTGGATGAGGCTTTCAAGCAGCTCAAGCAGCAAATGCAAGTACAGCCATGCATGGAAAGGTGGGATGTGTCAAGAGGGGTCGTTTTCCAGCTTCCTCAGCTTTCCCTACATCACATCCGTGGGTTTCTCTTGGTTTTCCCTGTTGTAAGTTTAGCTCATTCTGCTCCTTACACCAAGAAAAAACCTGTGTGGTAAGGAGTGGGATCCCAAGAGGTTTGAGAAACCTGCTCCTCAGGGTCCCTCACCCTAACGCAGCCTTTGCAGCCAAACAAGCTCAGGTGCAAGAATCTGTGTCAGCAGAGGTGGGGACGTGTGAGATATGGGGCAGGTTTTGTGGATCTGTGTCAAAGTGTACAAACAAACACAAATCTCTTTCTCCAGGAGTCATGGCTCACTCAGGGCTCAATGTTCTCTGTGTTTCCTACTGAATCAACACACTTTAGTGGCATCTCCCCCTGACATCTGCATCTGCAAGCTGAAGCACATTTAAAACTAAAACCATGTTGAGATGACAAGTGGCTTTGCTCATGTCTGGGATGCCATAGGTGAGACCTGGTTTGTTGGGGGGTTTATTTTGTGGCGAAAGGGAGAAAGTGTGTTCACCTCTGGACTTCACTGCAGCTTTATGACCAGTGATTAAACTTCTTTTTCTCTTGTCCTCTCAGTGGTGCTTGTCCCTTCATGATCAGTCAAATTCTTTGTGTCTCATCTCCTTTTCACTCGTGGCTTCTGTTTTCCTTCACCTCCCCAGCAAGACTGTTCATGAAGTTGCAGCTAAAATCAGAAAATGCACATCTAGATCCAAAATCTCTTGACATCTTGAGTGTATTCGGCTTTTTTTCCCCCCTCTAAACTAATCTTCTCTCCAGTCATTGCCATGGTGCCAATTTCTGGATGCAGAAGTGTGAGGTTGGCTCTGCTCTGAGTTTTGCTGTTGTCTCTACTGGAAGGTGGGGTTATGCACTTGGACATAAAAAATTTGATGCAGACTTCAATTAAGTTTGTGAAAGTCGTTAGAGGATGATAACCTCTCCTCCCTCCTGACCTCATCTGGATTTTGAACTGGTTACCTAAAGGTTAAAGATGCCATATCCCCTTTACAATGCTTTGATCCCAGGAGCTCATTTTATTTCCAAATACCTTAAATTTCACATTTTCTGGGTTCATTCTAAATGGTGGTGGGTGGTTCTTTTCCTCTCATTTCCTGGTCATCATTCCTCCCCATAATTCCTCCTTCCGAAGGAGGCTGCTTGTGGGATATGGCCCAGTTATTAGGCAGCCTTGCTGAGAAGGCAAGAGAAGGTCTTCACACGGAGATCATCTTGGATAATGCAGTTTTCTTTGTTGAGAAACACTGGAATTTTGTTTATTTATTTGTTTGTTTTCCCTGTGGAGTTTGCAATCTGGTAAAAATGTCCAGTCAGAAATTAGGAAAGCAGGGGCTGGACTGACTTGGGAAAAAGGCTAGAAAATGTGTACTCAGCATTTCTGCTGCTTGGAAAATGCTCCAAACCCTTATGAATGAGAGGTTTCTGTTCCTGATGCTCTGGTGTTTCTCAGCCCTGCTGTGTCATCTATAATCCAATAGCAAAGGGTTTCCCTGGGATTCTTACATGGGAGCTCTGGACTGAAGTTGAGTTATTCTGAAATAAAGGGCAAATTTCTCAGTGCTTTCCTTAGAACTGGGGAAAGACTCTCTGAGCTGCCTGCTCTGGGATAAAACCTCCCTTGTTAGACTGCACATTTAACATCCAAACAAATAACTCTGTTCTTTCAGTCCAAGCTGCAAATATTTTTTGGGATCAGACTTGCTCAGTCTCTCCAGGCATTCCTACCTGCATTAGTTTGGGGAAATGGTGATTTTTTTTCTCCATTGGCTTCCTTCATTGTGGAATAAGAGCTACAGAGTCTTGGATCTGCAGATTACAGCTGATTTCTTACATCACAACCCCCAGATTTGATGTCCCCAAAGGCTCAAAAGCTGGAATGTATGTTTGGACTCAAAGCCAAACATTGTGATAATTTGGGTTTTTTAAGATACCACCTAAACCCTCCCAGCCCTCTCCAGCATGCTCTCATTTTCTGAAGAGAAACACCCACTTGCTCTCGTGGATGAAAAAACTGAAATGAATTAGATGTCAGAATGTTTTTGTCCATCTTGTCTGCTCCAGCTGTAGGAGTTCACTCTCTTTTCCAGTTAGTGTGTTGATTTATTGAAAATAATATGCTGTCTTTCTAGCATTCTGTCCTCACAACTGCAAAATCCCATCTGATCTCTTGTTAACAAATTGATCGCTCTTTTAATGGTTTTAAGCTTTCAGTTTGAATTTTGGTGTCTGAGTAAATCCCAGAAACCAAAGGACATGCTGGTAATTCCCTGCGACTCCATTTATCTCTCATTGATCTTTTTATGTGTGCAATCACCATTACATTGGGAAATAATACATGGGGATGGGGTCACCAGCAGTAAGCCACCAGCTTTCTGCCTGCTCTAGTCATGAAAGATATCTACAGTTCTTCTAATTTCTTATTGCTGGTACAATGCTGATCTTTTTAACCTTTCCTCACTAATTATGTTTCTAAAATCGTGGAGGTCATTGTTGCCATAAATTATTTGTCATCAGGTTCAAGATAGTTTTCTTTGGGTGATTACAGCAGCCTGCAGGAGGTATGAAAAGTAGCACTTAGCTTGGTTTCTTCTATATAGATTGAATGGAAATGATTCTGTAGCTTGGAAAAAAAATTCTGGTAAAAAGCCTTCCTCTTCCTTTTTTTTTTTTTTTTTTTAATTAAAAAAAGGATGAAAACTTTAAACAAAGTTTAAATATAAAGAACTGCTTGTTCTTTGTACAGTGATTTTTGCAAATCATCAACCATTTGCAATATTAAACTATGAATCTAGAGAAGATGTAAATATTCCAGATACTATTCAGTAGGAAACACTGAAAGGATTGGGATTTTTTGGACTTATTTTTTTCTTGTTTTGCTTTTTCATTTAGGAGCCAACCCAACCTGATGTGGTTTTGCTTTGCCTGAACTCTCACTTGTGCAAGCAAATAGTCTCATTCAGTGCAATGGGAAATCCTCTACAGAAGAGTAACTCCTTAATCACCCTTAAATAGGATGCTAAGGCAGTGATATCATTTTATATCCCAGGAAAGACAGAATGGGATAGTGTGGAGAGCTTAACAATTCTGTCCCCAAACATGACAATTTCAAAACTTGCAAGAAAAAATTATTAGGAGAAATAAGAAACTTTTAAAAATTTTTCTTTTTTTTTTTTTTTTAGCAGCTTAATGGCATTGTGTTTATTTGCACCCCATTTCACTTCTGCTCAGAGCTGCTAATGTTTCCTTAACTGGATTTTTTCCCTCTTCTAGTCAGTCAGTGGCTCTGCCTCAGACAAACCCTCCCAAGTCTGGATTTCTTGCTATTTGGAGGTACAATAGAGATCTCTTCAAAAACCTAGAGATTTCTTTTGTTTGACAGACTCTCCAATATTGGAGAACGGTCCCCAGAAAATCCCCTTTATATCATATCAGACATAATTCATGAAAGAATCAAACCAATAAACCTGCCACAGCAAGAGAGGCAGATTCCCAGCTCTGCTCCCTCCCCTTCTGCATTGAGCTGGGGGAATGCAGGTGATTAGTTTTGTGAGCAGAAACTTACACAGTTGGTATCATTTGGGGACAGAAGTCATTGCTGGTACACAAGCCCTTTGTTATAAGGCAAATAAAATGGGGCAGCAAAAAAACATCCAAGTGAGAGGATTTACACCAGTCATCCACCTTAGAACCTATTGCTTTACAGGGAAGGGTAAGGCTCAGCCCGAACTGTGTCTGTGCCTAGTACCTGCTGATGGCTGCTGAGAGCTGGTTCATTCCTATTTCCATATGCACTCATCCAACCCTTAAAATACAGGATTTCATGTTGCAGAGGACTTACTGTGTCTTCTCCTTCCAGACCTAAAGTTTTAAGGTCTTGTCATTTCAAGGGATGAACAAAATGCTGCACGTTTGTTGTAACATGACACAAAATAGAAGCGTTTTCAAGCCAACAGATTAGAGAGGCACAAGATTGTCCCTTGGAAAATGGAAGGGGTGAGGCTGGCTCCTCTCCAGCCAAACTCTTCCAAGTTTCTCAGCTTTGACATACTGAGCATCATGGCATCAAGGTTGTGAAGGGTAACAGTGGAGAACAAAAGAAATCAATAATAACTAAAGTGCAAATTCAAACAGCTACTATTTTATAGCTAGTGGTGAAGTGAATATATTCGACACTGCTGCTCTTCTGCTTCATTCAGAGGGAGAAGTGCTGCAGCTATTTGTGTCTTTAAACCCCAGGTAGATGAGATCTCCTGCCCTGATAACTGACTAGAAAAGAAGAACTAAATGGCAGTGCACTGTGAGTTCAAGTCCTACCCAATGGCACTTGGGTTAAGCTCTGGGTATCCTTCTCAGTGGTGAAATACCAACTATTCCAAAGAAAGATACAGAAGTTTAAAATAACAGCATGCAGATTTCTTTATAGAATTTCAAGAATGAAAAACACTTGCAAAAATATCAGCAGGCAGGGGCAGGAAGAACAAACGGTAACCAAATTGGTTCCTGTGACAAACCATAACATTTACTTTAAAGCATCAGCGTGCTACTCAGTAAAAGTCAAGCTACTACTCTTTTAATAGATCCCAGGCCTTCTTAAACTCACTGGTCTGCAAGTATTACCCAGGTCAAGAGCAGGTCAAAAAGTGAAAACCCATGTGAAAGTAAACTTTAAATATCTGCTTTTGAAGAGGTAGAGCAGACTCTCTCCTCTACAGTAAATATACTTCCTCTGCTTGCATGGCATTACACACTCTACTGTACTTAAAAATGATATTTTCTGCACCTTTTGTTCAGTTAAGAATTTAAAAGTTCCCTCATAACATTTTGACAGAAGCCCAATTTATTTTATTCTTAATGTCTGGGGGGATTTTGTTTTTAATTGTCATGGGACTCGACTAGATTTTTTTATGGAACATATCACAATTATTAATTGTCATTTCCATGCCATTTACCAGTG
Source organism: Ceyx cyanopectus (assembly GCA_013401355.1). Lineage (NCBI taxonomy): Eukaryota > Metazoa > Chordata > Aves > Coraciiformes > Alcedinidae > Ceyx > Ceyx cyanopectus. The sequence goes on along the minus strand of VYZU01090441.1, from coordinate 44,597 downwards.
GAAAGAGCCCATTTTTGACTGTGTGTATACAAGTGCACATATGCAAGTTGTATTTCTAGCCTTGCTGCCTAAAGATAAGACCAAGATCCAGAGAGCTGGAAAAAAAAATCCTGGATTTGATTCCAAAATTGTAGATCATACTGCAGTGATAAATTTTTTTAAATCCCTCTTCTCTTTTTGTCATCACTGGGATATTTTATTTTATGGGGTTTTGTTTGTTGTTTGTTTGGATTGTTTTGGTTTGTTTTTTTTCTTAAAGATTTAAAATATCAGCTTTTTATATTGGTATTTTGAATTCCTGGTCTGAATCCTGTTCAGAATTGATGTCATCTTTGAGCTGAAACTCTTGTTTCCCCACACACTGAGGAGAGTCTGACCGAGTCCCTGCTTTGAATTTATTTGCCTAGTAGAATGGGTATTAATTTGGCCTGGAATACACTTGCTCCAGCTTTTGCTGGAGTGAAAGGTCACACTCTGGAGCTGTTTTTCATTTTGTTTTATATGTGTTAATGTAATACCTTATGAATTACCCTGGCGTTTTGTTCTGACAGCTAAAAAGCATAATCATTTTTCCTTCCAGGAGGACTGAAAGAAAAGCAATTATTCCTATTTGGGAGATGATTTATTTCAGATTTTTCCCCTCATCTTTTGCTCCTACATATATAAGTAGTGAGTGAGACTCTGGCTCTGGAGCTGGTGGCAAGGCTCCCATTGATTTCCATTGGGCCAGGCTATTACTAAGTGTTATTTTCCTTCTTGGGACTACCCTTGCACGTGGAATCTTTGCCAGCTCCATAAAATAGCCCGGGTCTGAAAGGAGCTGAGCTGTTGTTTTGCTGTTCCACAAGGGCCCATTTCTGCTGTTGTTATGGAGGCAGAAGTCCTGTTAAAGCCAAACTTTCAATGGTGATGAGGCCTAAGAGGAGGAAAATGAACACAACCTCTGTCTGTTGTGCAGTTGTTCGTGCTGAACAGTTGAGATTAGGGACATCAAACTGGGAGGATGGGACAACAAACTGGGAAATTAGAAGTGATGGGGCTGCTGCAGCTTGTGTTTGAGGTGCCTGTCTTCTCCACCTCCATGGTGTTCAATGATGCTGCATGTGCCGTTTGTTGGTTACAGGAGATTGGATGGATAGCTACAGAAGTGAATATTATGCCAGAAAGTGTATGATTTTTACTTCTGCTCATAGCCATTTTTGCAATCTGTGATGGTTCATATGTTTAAAATAAGCATCTGTGCAGTTGCAAATTCAATTTCCAGAAAGCAGGAGGGGGTTGGAGCTCGACCTGCCATCTGGGTCAGTGTAAAAGGGCTTTGCTCTGTGCTCAGCAGCAGAACAAAAAGCCTGAACCAGCCACAACTGCTTCACAGGGTGCTCCTGGTCGAGGTCCCAGGAAATTTTATTTCTCCAGATGCAGGGGAACACAGTGGAAGCTCCTGTGTAAGTGATGGGAACCCAATGAGGAAGGATTTATTTCTTGGGAGACAAGGATAATTTGTATAATGAGGACAGTTCAATTAGCTTTGCACATTTCACTATTCACCCTCAGCTCCTTTTAGAGATTTTTTTTTTCTTTATCTTTTTAGTTGTCTTTATTTTGAATCTTTATATTCTTTTTAAAGTCTGTTTTACACTATATTCTTGATACTTCATCTTGAAAAATATAAGTAAGATCCATATGAGTGTGTAGGTGCTGCACATGGGCTTTCATGAAGGCAAGGGCTGGTAAAGTGCCAGCTGGGACTCAGGAGACTGTTTCAACTCATTGCTCCATCATAGATAAGTAAATGAATTTAGATACTGCTCAGGTCATCACTGCAGAACCTGAATGGTATAAAAGTCAAGATCTTAGGAGAAAAAGACTCCAATGTCTAAAGTGGGTGTTGAAATTTGGGTGCTTGAGTCAAGGCTCATGGCCCTGCTGAGCTCTGCATCCTCCCAGACCCTCTGGCAACAGTCTGGGCATCCCCAAGCTGCCAGGGTGCTTGCATCTCTCCAGAAATGCTCTCTCCCAGACAAGGTCAGGAGTATGGGATGTGCTTGGGCAGGATTAGAAAATTTCTGAGACTTCAGCTGAGCTGGGGTGCTTGATGTGCTCTGGAACAGGCAGATTCTACCCAGACTCCAAGGGAAACATCATTTTTCTGCACTCTCAGGCACCGGGAGGCAGAGCTGCTGCTGCTGCTGCAAAATTAGGGCTCGTTCCTCTGAAACGTCCCAGTTTCCCAAGTGCTCCTTTTTTTTTCTTTCCCCCTTTGTACTTTCTCCTCTCTTTTCTTTTCCTACCTGTTTCTCATTTTTACTGGACTAACACCAGTGTAAAATCAAGCTCTGAGGAGTGAACTGTATATCCCTTTGCCTATCACCCTGCTTCTGTGATCCTCTAGTTCAGAGATGTTTTCAATTACTCTGCTGTTTGTTTTGCCTTATGATCTTGCCCAGTCAGTATTTAGACAGTGATGCAATGTATGTACAATCCCTTCAGGTATTTAACAATATCTCTTGACACTCTGCCAGCCCTCTTCCCCCCAAAAAGTGCCTTGAACACCCTCGTAGCACAGAAGGCAGCTTAACTTGGAGCAACTACAATAATACATTTGAAAAGTCTATTTTCAGGTTCAAGGCAAAAAAAAACCAAACCCCACAAACACCAAAACTCAACACCCGGGCAAAACAAACAGATCAAACCAAAAACTTCTAAGCCACCAGCTCTACTTTATAGGCTGTTAGTGTGTTTTACCTAGCCTGGCTGAGGGGCTGTGTGTTGAAAATCAGAGTGTGGGCTGTTTATTTACAGGGATCTAAACATGTGTATTTTTATAACTCCTCTGCTGTCATAATGAATTACCAGTCATAAGCTGTCCTTTGTTGGTTTGGGGGAAAATCAAATGAAACCCAGCAGGAGCTCCCAGAGTGCATTGTCCAAGAGTGTAAAAATGCTGCGCTGATGACAGATCATACTGTTTTTATTAAAGCTGAGAACACTGCCTTTACTTTGCTTTTTGACCCTAGTGCTTGACTGTCAAGGTGATTTTATTTCGACAAATTTTCCTTCTGCAGCCCTCGTCAGCGATTCACCATAAAACACGAGACAAATTCCCATCATCTGTATGTGATTAGAGCAGGTTCTGCTGTGCTGCTGGCCACAGCCAGCCCATGGCTCTCAGCTTGGGCTGCAGAGGAGTCAGTTTACCAGCCCTCGTTCCCAACACAATGTCTCCTTGTTTTCCTACCACTTTCCTTTGGTTCTTTTTAAGCTGATAAGGACAATAATTGAAGGAATTTTAATGCATTATTTGCCAAAGACTGCAACTGATTTTGCAGTCCTGCTAGCTAGAAGATGTTGCCCTATGAAAAACATGAAATAAATGTTTGCCTGTAAATGTCCTGAGAGGTGAACAGGATGCACATGTGACAGTCTGCTCTGAAAAAAACCCGTAAGTTTATTGAAATACTACTGAGAAAAATCTTCCTGAAATTTTCCAAATTAAATACGTGATGAAAGCTCAAGTATTTTTTTTTTTGTAGCTGCTTTCCTTTTCCCTGTGAGGCTTTCATAAGCTGCTCATAATCAAATAACGAACTAAACCAACTCCATGCTGAAATCAGAATATTAATTATCTGCCTGTAAATATTTCACATCCCTGTTCACTGAAACAATTTCATAGAACACATTTCTGTTAAACTGGCATTTATGTTCTTGTCAGAGGAATATTTTAGGAATGGAAAAAGTTTTCCACAAAGCCTTTTTTTTAATTATTGAGTTGTTTTTCAGCAACAAGTTATTAGGAAAAACTTTTCTGGATTGTAGCTGTGATAGATGAGAAAAAAGTCTTGATTTTATTTTCTTACATCAGTGCACACATTGTAGTCTTGTCTATTACAGGAATGAGCCTGACAGAGAATATGCAATTCTCATCAATATCTGAAATTCAGCCTCAACTCTGGAGCAGGTTCTTCTCTTGTCACTCTGATTCCAGCAGCTGAGCAGCAGGCAGGTGCTTTGCTGTGTCTCCTACACCCACACACCCCTCAGCTGACTGACAAGCTTTCCATTCATGTATTTTTTTCCTGCTTCAGTAAGTTTTTGAGTATTACTGTGGTCATACACAGTGCTAGATATCTGCTTCACCATTTCTTTTCTTTTAAATAACTTATTTTCTTGATGAATACTCTATGTAGCTGTACAATTCAGATTTTTAGTGTAGGTCTTCCTCCCCATCTTGCTAATTGCAGAACAAGAGAAGAGAGCAGTGATGAACTGAACCCCCCAAGAATGCTTCAGAGCAAACTCTGCAGAGCAGCCCTATGCAGTAAATTGATGTGTGGAGTGAGCTCATGTTCCACAGCCTGAACTCGAGATGTGTTGGCTTCCTCCATCCTCACAGGCTGTCACTGGGAAACAGAATTAAACAGTCACTAATATAGTGAAGATCTTTAGCAAATGTTGGCAGCTAGAATGAAAATGCTGAGTTAGGGAGGTAAATGGATAAGGTATGGAGGGGAGCAGGGCAGGCTGAGCCTTTACCTGCAGTGGGGAAAGCCATGTGTCACAAATCAGTGTGAGTTTCAGCTGCCAGATGAGTTGTGGACTGAGGCTGTTTTCCTCTGAGCTACTCAGCCCGGGATTTATGTCAACAGGAAAGCCAAGAATTTTACACATTTTAATTTGCTGGCAAAATCACAGGTTATTCAGAAGGAAATAACACCGAGACACAAGCCCTGTACTAAAAAAATAAAATAAAATGCAGGAGTGCTTTTTAGTCTGGAAAACCAATCTTTTCTAGATTGTTTGGAGAAGTGCTAGGTCTTTGTTTGGCTTGTTCCCAAGGCAGGCTGGCTCCTCAGCCCCTGTGCATTCAAACAGAAGCACTTATGGCATCAAGGGCATTAGAGATGTATTTTTTTGGGAAGTGAAAAGGCTAAGTCTCCCTGCTCATCAGTGGGTGACAAACACCTTTCAGGTCAGCACAGCAGGACCAGTTTTGGCTCATCCAGCCTCTGCTGCTCAGCCCCATGAAGTTCCCTGCTTTCTCCACAAGTTTCTAGCACTGGAGGTCCTTCATCTGGACGTGGAGTTTCTTTGCCTGAGGTACCCCATATAGAAGACCATCCGGTGCCCCTTCTGCTCCCAGTCTGGGTTGTCTGTGGTTTGGAGCAAGGTGGGGAAAGATCTGTTTTATGTGCTGCTGGCTCTGGGTGAGCAGCTGAACTAAAGGCTCAAAACTTTCCTTCTTTTCTAAGAACTCACCCACTGGAGACCCACAGTAATTCTGTTATTAACCTTTTAATTTGGCCTTCTCCCTGGAAAGAAAGAAACTGCCTTGGAACAGCTTCATTTTTTCCTCTGGTTTAATTTAGTTTACTCTTTTTTTAATTAATGGGCAAGTCTGTGATAGAATAATTTAAGTTGGATGCTGAAGCCCATCCACTGAAAACCACTGGTGGCTGGGAGTCACTGCTGCCCCTGACTGTTGACAGCATCTTGCCTCTCAAATCAGTGCTTCCTTGTCTCAGGTAGAAGGTGTGAGCTCCTGGCTCCTGCCACATCTGTGTCTTGGGGGGACTTCAGAGGGTTTTTTTCTCCCAGTGATGGCTGCTCAGCCACTCCAAGGGCATCTGTGCCCTGGCTTGGCCCCTGTGCTGACTGGTGCTCTGACCTCTTACCTAAGATGTGTTTTGACAGCATTGCCATGGAAATTTGTTCTCTGTACAACCCTTAGGCTGTTTGGAGGCAACCCTTAGGTTAGTTTTCTTCCTTTGTTCTGAAAAATGAGTTCTGACATGTTAGATATTATTATATTTGATAGTATATATGATATTTGAGTTATTGATAACCTTGTAATAGAAAAATTACAAGTCCTGTGTCTCTTAGGAAATTTAAATTACAATTCACATTCTCTGTGCTAAAATATTTTACTTTTGCTGTAGCTCAGCAGGAAAGAGTGGCCCTTCTGAAGAACCTACTTTGTAATTTAATCACCCACTTAAAACAATGATGCAAATGTGTTTAAGAGGCTGGTAAACAAAATTCCTACTGTCCACTCACATTTTCACTGGGAGACTTTCAAGGCTCTTTTCCCAACCTGATTGTCACGACATAGATATGGAAACACAGAACCTGACCTGCAAACGTGCCCATGCTGGATATGAAATATGAAACAGCCAGGGAAATGTGCAGTGAACCTGTAGAGTAGCAGAGGTCATGCTGTGGGTAGGCTGCCCACCAGCTGCTCCAGCAGTGCTGGTTTGTACTGGGGAGTGCAGAACTGCTTGGTATCTCTGATTTCTGCTCTCTCTAATGGACTGATAAAATTAGCAAGCCCTGCAGAGTGAGTGATGAGTGTAAAGGGGTGTTTTCTAGGATACTTTTCATGGCTCACCACATCCCTGAGGCTGAACTGAGAGCTGGGGTCCACTGACATGGAACAGCAGCTAGCAGCGGGTCTGTGGTAAGAGAGTCACTCAAAATAGGTATTCAGAAAATACTGAATCCTTTGATTTTTTTGTGTCCCTGTTGCTGCAATTAGGGCTGCCAAATTGCCCTTCTGCAAAAGCACCTCATTTCAGTAATCTCATAATCCCATACATCTGTGTGTTAAAATAGCTGCACGACAAGAGGATGAGGCTACATCACAGGGCAGTTACACCTTTGACACACCATGGTACAGTCATGGCCCTTCTATGCCTCTCTGTGAAATGAGCAGCTTCTAAAAGTAGCTTAAAAACAATCTTTAGGGTGGCAGAAGGTCTGAGGTTCACATATAACTACTAATTGTGCTGTTATTTTCTTTTTATTACATGTGTTTTCAGTTCCCAGTTGTATCTTTGTGGTTCTTTGATACTAGGAGTTTTCTAAAGAAAAGAAATAATTTGAAAAATGAGGGAGCGTTTTTTATCATAAATCATCTTATGGTCCTGAAAGATTTCAGATTGAGTAGAATAAGAGGCATTTTATTGCCCTCTGACATTAATGCAGTATGTACATTGTATAGAATATAGTGTATAGAATATATGGAGTACATGGAATATATCGAGTTTATAGAGTATAGAATTTAGAGACTATATATAGTCTATATATAATATAAATATAATATACATATACTATATTGAGTATAGAATATTTGTATGAATATATATATGTTTTTATATGGATAAGTCAGTACTTTCATCTCACTTAAAAGAAAAAAAGATGATTCTGACCAAAGTGGACGAGCTTGAGACTTTGGGATCTCAGGTTTTGTGCCAGGCTGACCTTGGCTGCTCCCAGATGCCGCTTTCTCACCCCCCCTTTCTTAACAGGACAGGGTAGAAAATGGGATGGAAAAGCTTGCGGGTTAAGACAGGGAATCACTCAGCAATTGGCATCATGGGCGCTGGGACCAGGGACCAGGTGGGTGAGCGCAGGGACCGAGGGTGCCGGGAGCAGGGACTGGGGTGCGTGAGTACCCAGACCTGCCAGGACAGCAGAAAGGGGAGCTGTGAGCCAGCTCCAGTTTCCACAAGGCAGCTTCTCCCTGGCCTGACCTGCAGAAGCAGAGGCGAGCTGTGGGCTGAAGCAGAGCAGCAGCAGTGCAGTGTCCCTGACATCAGCTGGAGCCTCTGCAGAAACACCCTCTGTGCCCAGCCTTGACAAGGCTGCTGGGCTCGGGTAGCCTCTCTGTGCAGCATCTGTAGTGGTGTTGCTGCAGCAGAAAGAGGAGAGGGAATCATCTCCTGCCATGGCTCTGTCCACCCCAAACGGCTCAGATCCGCTGCTTTACTTGCCTCCCTCTGTGAACTGTACACAACATGCCCAGGCTCCCATAAGCAACCTGTCTTAGAGGTCTTGTCACCCACACACCCATGGTGTCTCCTGGCCAGGTTCAGCAAAGCACGTAAGTACGTGTTTCATTTTAAGCACATGTTTAAGTCCTAGTAGTATTAATGGGAGTCAAACGAGGGCTTCTATTTAGGTACATGTTTAAAAATGATTTATTGAGGAGAGATAAAATTAAGCTGATGCTTAAGAGCTTTGTGCATTCAGAGAGTGGGATATTTACATTTGCTCCAAACACACGTTGGAGTCATTAGGACTTGTGATATATACTTGTGAGTTGATACTTTTTTTGATGTCTTACGGTCAGCTAAGCAGAGACTAAGGTGCCCAAACACGGTGGATTCAGTGTAAAGAGTGCATTTAAACCAAAACAGGAGAGCAGATTGTTGTACAACAACCTGGATAGAAGCTGATGGGGTTTAGTTTCATTCCTCTGTCTCTTTAAATCGGGATATTGAGGCCAGGTCCACAGCTGGGCCATGGAGAGCAGGGTGCTGGGCTGCAGGCAAAGCTCTGCTGCGAGTGCTGCCTCCGAGCTTGCAGGTACTGTAACTTGTTAAGGTTTCGTGGCTTGGTTTGGATGTATATTTTTTTTGCTAGTATAATTTTTTATCTCGCCTGCTGTTGCTGGTGGAAGTGGGTGGCAGAAATGGGAGTGCTAAGGCAGAGGGGTGTGTGTGGGGAAGCTGTGCTAGCACACTTGCCTAATGGGAAACAGTCGGGTTTGCTCCGCTGTGTCCCGGGGACCTTATGGAGGAGGTGAATACTTGGGAAGTTAAGGATGGTGTTTGCATGTTGCTTTGGTGGGAGAACAGGAGTTTCTTAACATGTTTTGACTATTTAGAGAGAAGGTTTTAGTGCTGGCTTCAGAAGAGTGCTGCGGATGGTTATTCCTGTAACTTCGCTGCTAGTTCACGGTCTTAAGAGCTGTTTTTCATAGTTGTTTTTTTTTCAGCAAAAGCCCAGGACTTGCAGACAAGTGGCAAATGTTGAGTCACAGCTTTCATTCTGTAAAAAAAAATGTGCTGCAGCTTAGTGTTTCAGAAAAGAGGGTTAAAATGTGATTTAATCTTTTCAAACCCGGTCTTTGAGAAGTTCCTGTAAAAAAGACCCAAGTTTTGCTCCTACCTTGTGATTCCTGTAAAGGTTTCTTTCACAGTCTGAGGTTCCCACTCATGATTTATCCTCCGTGCCCAGGGTTTGGCAGTGCCCTTTGCCACAAAGGCACCTGATGTACTATTTGCTTCTGGTGATTCTGAGGGGTTTCAAACCCTCGTTGAGTTGAACGGTTCGAAGCAGCGATTGGCTTTCTGGAAAGCTTCCATAGCAAACTGTGTCTCTGGAAGTGCACATGTGTCCCCAAATCCTGCTCACACAGTGTCTGAACTGCCAGCAAAGCAGGCATTTATGAGCATTACCATCAACCATATTTGCATATCATAGTTGAAAGCAGAGGTTAGTAACCCTTTCCTTGGGAGCTGGCTTGCTCTGCTGTGCTTTCTGCTGTTACAGCTTTGAGCTGCTGGAAGAGCAACAGTTCCTTCTCCAGCCACAACACAAAACAGTAGTTCCCTTCTCATCGGAATGCTTCACTCTGCTACAGTCAAACAAAACAAGTGGAAAACATTTGTTCTTAACCTGTGTGTTTGGTGTGCAAATGTATTTTAGCAGTTCCTCCTGTTCCCTTAAAGCTGAGGGTAAAGCAAATGATGACCAGGGGCATTGTATAAAAATCAGCCAGCAGGACCTCTCCACAAAATGAGGCAGCCTGAGTTAGCATGGTGGGGCAAATCCTTCCCAGGGGTAAAGCTTTGCTATTGCTTTTTAGTCAAGAAAACTCTGTTAGAATCAAGGAGAAGAATCCAGCCCAAGCTCGTAGGGAGCTGGTCTGAATTTTTAGTGCACATGCCTGGGTTATCACTTTCTTTTTATTCTATTTTATTTCATTTTTTTACTGTATCTCATGGGCATGAATGGTCATGTAAACAGGAAGCCTTGTGTGTCTCTTGGAGACAGGCCTCGGGGAGGGAGTTTTCAAGCCTCCTGCATCACATCAGCTTGGAGATTTTTGTTGAGATTGGATCCGAAATTGCTGGAGCGTGTGTTTCTAAAATAAGGAATGAGATTAAAGAGAAGTTTAATCAAGTTTCACAAATGTCACCACCAGCACAGCTTGAATGTGGTTAGCTGGGCACAGATGTTGCCATGTCTCAGTGTGCTGCTGCCACTGGAAGCAAGGGATTCTCTCCTAAGTCTAGGACCTAGCAAGTGAAAAAACTGCTTAGAAAAGAGCTCTGCAAAGAACCCTCCCTTCTGGGCACAGCCCAGCACCCAGAGCAGCCCCATTTAAAACTCATGTGGTTCAGCATCAGCAGCCTCTGTGTGGCTGGGATGGGTATGGGATGTCCTCCCAGATACCATGGCACTGTTCTTCTGCCTTTGGTTGCAGTGTATTTTACTGTAATGAAATAGATCCTCAGTAAGGGCATTTCTGGATTTGAGTGAGTATAGAAATGAAGCTGAAAAGATAATTGATTAGTAACCAAGTTTGGCAATGAACTTTGGAATGAGTACTGATTGTTCTAAAGTAATAATCCCACACTGTGAGCAAAACCATCTACTTCTACCCAAAAAGAACAAATAATAAATCACAAAAAGATCTCAAACACCCTCAGTGGACCCTCCCAGCAAAACACTCCAGGCTTTTATAATCCCAACTCATCCTGCTCTGCAGGATGGCCTTGTTTCCACTTTCACCTATTTCATTTCCCATGTTGCAGGTTAGTTAAATCTCTCAATTTGGCACCTGCTTGCTGCTTTAGGGGCAAGAAAAGCCCTGTAGCTGTGCATGCTGGCTCCAGAACTGGAGATCATCATGTCCCCAAAATGCAGTCTGCCTCCAAATGCACATTGTGGTCTTAAAAGAGGACCTGAAGCACAGATGCTGTTCTTTGGAGAGAGCTAGAAATCATAATTACAACTGACTTTGAAGTAGAGAGGAAACCTCCCCTCTGCCTAGTCCTCTTAAACTAGGTTGTTACATGTCATTTAAAATCATTGTCCAGGATATTGAAATATACTATCTAGATACACATATAGGACAGGCATAGTTGTATTTTACAGAGCTATATATGCCAGTGCCTGTATACATGGCTACACCTGTACACCTGCATGTCCTGGGTTTGTTACACAGCCTGAATATTTCCTGCCAGAAAATCCCTGTTATTTTTAGGAGTCCTTGACGATGAACCAAGTACATATTTTAAGCACCTTTTTCTCTGTCAAGCAGGAAATTGTATTTGCTTTTGTTCCCTGCTAGCACCAATGTGCTCTGACAGATCTCTGACACAGATGGAAAGCAGAAGCATCTCTGAGTACTGACTTCTACATTTCTTTGCTCAAAAGCAGAGGGCAAAGAAGCTAACCATTTAAAATGCATGGATTCCTCTGGAAGCTTGAAACCCATCAGGGCAGACACGTGGCAACTTTGCACACAGATTGCCCCCAAAGTCAGGCTTGATTTTAGGACTAAGCCAAGCTGGCATGCAGGAGCAGTTGCTGTTGATCTTTTATACTAATTTTGGATTAATTGTGATCTACAGCACTGCGTAAACATGCTAACCTAGTACTTCAGCTTCACCACAGCTAAACATTAATCCTTCTTAATGCTCTAAGTCAACTTTTAGTCCTTAGCAGAATTTACCTTAATCTCTGGCTAGGAAGCTAACTGATTTACAAAACATAATCCAAGAGCTCCAGAATCTTAAGGAAAATGTGCAAAGAAGCAATTCACCTGTGAAGAGTAGTGTGTTTTGCTGGTGTCCTGCTCAAGTAGTGCTGAGGGTAAATCACCAAAGACCTGTGATATAGTGATTTATTTTCCTTTTCAAAAGATAAAATACATAGATAAATTCAATTGACCACATTGCTTTTCTTCCTCATCTTTGCATTACTGATCACTACAGAAAATGGACAAATGCAGCCTTGTTAATTTGCACAGAATAATGCATTTTTATAATTGCAATTATGTTGTTAGAGATAAAAAAAGCTGTGGTGTTGAAGCATTTGAAGGTTGTTGGCAGAAAGCTTTGCAGTTCCCCGTTTCCTGTCAGTCTGAACCCAATTTCCAACAGCCCCAGCTGGTATCCTCTGGAACTGAGGGACTGAGCCCAAGGGAGTGTCCTGGGAAGGGGGCTGCAGAAGAGAGATGAGGCATCTTCAATTTTGTGTAGGGTTTCAGTAATGCTTTAAAAACCCCTTACCCCAGCTTGCCCTAGAGAGCCTTGGTGGTGTTTTGGAGAGTGGTGGCTCTCTTGGGTTGCTTTCTTTTTGCAGGGGGGTGTTTGCTAGCTGTGGAAACAGCTCGTGGCAGGGGGTACCTGAGGAAACTGTGTATTAAGCAAAGGGATGTTTTCCAACAGAATTTCAAAAGCTGGGTTCAACTGGAGCTACAGATCAGAGCTGTCTTCAGTCCTTGCTGCCAGCCTCTGCTTATGGCACATTGGTGTCTGCAGCTGCTTGGTTGCTTCCCACTGTGCTCTCCTGCTTGAATTTCCTCCCTCTTCTTTATTCTCTTACACACTTATTTTCCTTATATCATATTCTTTGGGCCTGCTCTGAGAAGATTAACACAACATTTTTGGTTTCTACCCATTTCAGAGCAATTTTTGTGGTGTGGAGATGTGTTTAGTAGTGCCCAGGGTAGTGTGGAGATGTGTGTAGCAGGCTGCTGTGCCCAGGATGATATGGATTGGGAGTCTTGATTCTCTTTTCTCCTTGGCAGAGGGACAGGTGGAGGTTCAAGCAGCCTGAAACCCCCTCTGTAATGCACTAGCCCAGCGAGCCCTATCCCCTGAGGGGAGAAGCCACTGGGCAGGGCATCTTCTTATCCAGTTCTCTGCTGCTGGCTGCAGGGCAGGCGCTGGGAGAGCGTCACCAGCCGTCGGGAGGGTGCTGGGCTGGGAGTCCCCAGCAACAGAGCCCATATAAGTAGCTATTGCACACATGCCAGTGCCCAGCAGGAAGGGTGCTGGCCATAGGAGCTGGGGTTCAGGTTACTGGACTAAGCTGGTAATGGCCTGGCTCTATATTTAGGTGTGGAATCTGTAGCAGTGTGGTACAAGCTCGTGTCCCCACCATCCTCAGGTAACCCCGCTGCCCATCACCCCGAGGAAGCCTCCTGCCTGCTGTTAGGGTCCAGCAAGGGAGCAGCTCTCCTTCTGCACCGTGGGAAGCAGCAAGATGGGTTCTTTTCATCCTCTTATGCTCAGGGCACCCAAGGGAGGCTCTGGAGAAGAGCCCTTTGGAGTTTCAGAACAAACGCTGCTGGAATGGGTGTGATGGGAAAGCAAACTGACTGAGCATGGACCTGGCTCATCTTGCTCCTGAGGACCCTGAGCATGGAGCAGAAGGGCTCACAAGTACCCTCTGTGCCCCCAGCAGAGGCAGGAGGGGGTGCAAAGAAATGGCAAAGAGCTGTAATTCTCTGCCCTTAAATCCAAACAGGGAATGGGGATCTCTGGAGGGATCTTGATTTAGCCAGAAGCAAAACTACAGATCACTTTATTTGGGTCAGTTTGTGATGGATTTCAGTGTTTTGATGTTTTGTGGGTGTATCACACTCTGGGCTCCTTATTGGTTTTCCAGAAAGGTTAGGGAGCAGGATTTCTGTGATGGGCTGATCTAAGTATGTAAAATAAATGTGTTTTCTTCACTGCAGCATCTGAGAATTCTGCCTTCCATTGCCTTTGGACACATCATCTTACCCCGTTCTCTGCCCTGCTGCCACACCTGACAGGAAGGGAAAATGATGTCATTTTAGGGAAATCCTTTCAAAGCTGAGCACAAATGGGCTGGGATTCTGGTTGTTAAAACAATATCAAATCCATGTTGATCATTCACAATCTTGTTTTTACCAAAGCTCTAAGTTTCCCAACAAAGGAAACCAGATGGTTGAAGTCCATGCTTTGATAAGTCACTTTCCTAACATTGTGGGCTCTTACCCAAAATATTTTGACTTTGACATAAAATTGGCAGGAGACTAATCCATTTCCAAAATGATTTCTTGAATTCATTCATTTTTCAGAATGGTTTTCTGAAGAGGTTTCTCTGTACTCACGATGAATTAAAAATAGTAATAATCCTGTTGTGCTTTTTTTTTTACTCTTGTAATTTTTTTCACTCTTTGTAAGCTGGGCTGAGCATTCTCCTGCTAAACAGTAAAAGACAAATGTATCTGCAGGGCAGATTGGAGAGAACTGATCTTAAGATGCAGTGTTTTAGCTAATGAAGCTGTAGATAGTTATCAGTGATATTGTTTATAGATTATATGTGGGCACTTTTTCCATTATGTATTAGTAAATATGGAACTTTTTGAGCTCCTGGTGGAATCATCTGGCATGGGTTGTATGGCCTAGACTGCTTCATTCGCTCATCCCAACAACTGCAATTGCTTTTGGAAGAGAAAATGACATGATTCAATCTTTAGAAGGGAGATGAGAAGCTAAAATGTCAGTCAGGTGTTTAGATGGACAAATGCTTTCCTGGCTCAAGTAGAATCTCGAGTTGGAAGGCATTGCATGGAGCTGGATAGGGAGAAAATTATTCTCTCTGGTCCTGGAAAGAGGAGATTTCTGGGCAGAGGTGCAAGGTAGACCTGGGGAAGAGGTGCAGTGAATAAAAAGGAGTCTGAGAGGAAATTTCTTCCTGGGCTGTTCCTATTTCTGTCTGGAAAGTGGTTTTGTTTTGTGAGTGGATCCAAGGAGAGCTCAGGGTCGCCCAAAGCAACAGGGTTTCTTCGTTAACAACTGCCTGATTTATTCCTGGATATGTTCCTTGTGTTTATATCTGACTGCTGAAATTTATTAATTGTACCACTTATTGCACTAATTTATGTTCTCCGAGGCCCGAGGAACCTCCAGCATGTGAAATGCCCACATGGCTCCAATGACTGGAATGACTGCAGGGCTGTTTATTTTCCCCTCTTGGGTTTGTGTTGCAGTTGTCACACTCTTTGCCAACGCTGCCCCATTCTGTGTGCTGCTGCTTGCACAGACTCAGAGCCCTTGGAAGCAGGGGAGGCAGAGGTGGCACTTAGAGGTGGTTATGATCCCATTTGAGAAGTGGAGGCATCTCATGGAGCCACAAAAACTTCCATCTGAGAGAAAAAAAAGTCCCACTGCTACAAAATGGGCTTTGCAAGACCAGCCTCGTTTAATTTTCCTACCAGGGATGCTGCTTATTAGTGAACGTGGTTTTGATTTAATTTGCCTGGCAGCCTGAGAAGTGTCAAAGGAGGCCCCACAAACTTTGCTTCCTCCACATTAACTGACCCTGGAGAAGAGGTGCAGAAATGGATCTGACTCCTACCACCTCATAATCTTGGGAGCTGTAAATCCTTTCGTCATGTACCAGGAGCTTTATCAGAGAGAACGTGGAGGCCTAGGGTCTTTTAATAGATACTTGTTATTGAGACAACATAATTAGCCATAATGATTTTTCTCTTCTCTTTTATTTTTTTTTAAACTTTCCTTAGGACCACAGACTGTCCTGCCATAAACCATGTTATCTGTGGGATTTGTTGGCAGCTAAACCTGGGCTTTTTGGGGTATTTTTTGTTACATGAGTGCAGAAATTTGCATGGAGTACAAAGGAAAAAAGTTTATTTCTGCTCCTTGATTACAATTTGTATGCCATGTTTCTTCAGGCCACTTAAAGGGTTAAAAAAATAGTGACTGCAGAATGATGTAGCTCCAGGTTCAGGTTAGGCTCATGAATTATTCTTAATTGCATTACTTTTTCTGAGTTTGCAGGTGACAAATCTTGTCTCTTCAAACACAATAAAAACATCTTGAAATATGAGTGTGACATAAAATTCTTCAGCATAGTGACACTTCAGAGCTGGATGCTGCTAGAAAACAACCCCTTTGCTTGTATCTCAGTGCCCTGGGATGTGTAACCCACGTGGAACGATGCTGAAGGAGAGGGAAAAGCCTCTGCACCTTTCTGACAGGCAAACGTCCTTTATGATGTATAGCCCAGCTTGGCAGGATGGTGCTGATGTGCATGTCAGATGGGGCTGGAGAAGGGTGACATGTGAGTTAAGGAGGCAGATGTAAGTGCCTGATTTGTTTTGCATCTGCAAGCCTTTATGTCATCTTCCCAAAGTCCTGCCACCTCCGCAGGTTTGGCTGCATGTTGCTTCTTAAAGGGATCTCGCTGTATTTGTGTTTCTGACAGCTGTGCATGATTTAAAACAGGGTTTGAAACTCTATTTTATTTCTTTTTTACCATTTAAGAATCCATTTCCTTTAATGTGGATCACAAAAACGATCCTGGCAGGTCTGTAAACCTGTGATCGTTCCCCTCTCAAAGGGGATGTTTTGATATAATTGATGCAAAAAAAAAAGGCAAAGGGATTTGATTCCTGAAGGAAATGAAAGCACGAAGGAGAAGAATATGTAATGGCTAAGGTTGTTTTGATAACGTCTGTGTTTTAGGGCTATGTTGCATTAGCAATATTAGCTGAAAGCTTTTGCCTTTTCTTTTTTGGTGGTAGCAGTAGCCCTGTGGGGCTGGGGCTGGGGAGATGTCAGGATATAATGGGAAGCATTCAGTGCTTCCTAACTGCAAAGGTAACAGTGAGGTCAGGCAGCCTCACACTGATTTCACTTGAAGATTTCATGATGCAATGTGAAAATGGCTTGTCATCCCACTCCTGGTGTTCCCAGCAAGGGATGGTGATGCTGCAAACTTCCAGGAAGGCCGAGTGAAAAAGGAATCCTAAATTTCAAATACATGTGCTAAATAGGCTCTGGTGTGGGGTGCTCCATCCCACCCTCACTTATCAGGCAGAGGTTGTGAGGAAAGTCATCAGTTCAGGCTGAAAAGGCATTTTGTTTGTACAGAATCCAAAGGTGCATCGCCTGGTGTGTAATTGGCAAACTTCTCTGTTAGCTTAAGGGAAAATAAGTTGAGCAAACTGTGTAGTTGATAGGAGTTTATCATATGTAGTTGTAGATATACATGCAGATGGATGAAAATGAGTATACTGCAGCAGGCTGCTGTGCTGGCTGACAAGCTGAGGCACGATACACCCTTTAATAATGGCTACTAAACCTCTAAATGATGTCAGCCTATCCCAAAACACTTTCCATGATATTATCAGCAGTCATTACAGTTATTTATTGCTGTCATCGTGCCTTTCTGTTACCCGTGGCAACTTGGCAGAAAACCTATTTCTAGCACAGCTGATGATAGATTCAGTTTCAGATTTGGGCTATGACAATCTGAACATCTTAATGGTATTTTTATGCTTACTGGCAAAGCGTGCTGCTGGAGGCAGGCTGTATTTCAGAGCAAAATCCCCCAGTAAATACAGCATGGAGGGACCTTCCACACTGCACAGTAGCACCATCTCTCCTTTATTAGAGCAATTAATCTGCAGATCTCAGCGTGGGCTGTTGAGATGGGAAAGCAGTCCTGTCTCTAACTTATGGATCCTGGAATGGGAGAGGCAGAAGTGCTCACACATCTCTTCACTTGAGGGGAGACTGTCCTTAGAGAGGAGTGCTGAGCTCAGCTGGGCACAGCTGGAGGTGCTGCCTCTGCCCCTCTTGTTTCTTTGCCTCTCCATTTGCCCACAGCCAGGCAGCTAAGCTGCCACAAGCCTACTCCAGCATTAAACTGATGCTGTTGCTTTTATTTATTCAGGATATCTGTCCCAGGAGGGGAGAAAATGGAGATGTTCAGATTTGCTTCTTCCATGGGTGTTTCTTGCAGGCTGGTTGGCTGAAGATGACAAACTCTGCTTTGTGTGGGGGATGCAGGCTGGAGCTGTTCTTTCACAACAGTGCTTCTGAAGGGTTTTGGAAAGTTCTGCATTTAACAATAAGCCCCCAATTATACAAGTATGGGGGGGATAAAAAAAAAGAAAAAGAAGAGGGAAACATGTACAATTTAATTTAAAGGAGGAATTTCAATGCTGCATATGCATTTTCAGATGTTTGGGGTTTTTTTTTTGTCTTTTTAATTTCATTTCTCTCTCTGGAGAGATGAGTGCACAGCTTTTCTGGTCAGTTGTTTTTGGCTGTACTGCTTAGAGACACTGGTGTCTAAACTTTTTTTCTTCCACTCTTCCCGGGGGGAGCAGCGGGTTTCTCACTGGCAGCGCAGCAGCCGCAGAGCAGGGGTCAGAGAAGCTGTGGCAGTGACGTGCTCACTGAATTTGGTTCCTGCATGAAACAGAAGCTACAAAATGCCTGAGAAGAGCCCAAGTTCAAATGGAGTTTGTGATTTTCATCTGTTGTTAGTTCCTGTAGGGCTTTCAACTTGGAAATTCTTCCTCTGTCGAGCTGTGGGTCCGGCTGGTGCTGCAGGAGCAGGGACAGGTGGGGACAGGCTGGGGAGATGGGCACAGGCTGCATGTTGAAAACGGGGAGGGATTCCCCACAGTTCAGAAAGCAAAGGGGGGGTCACATCTGAACCACAGTTCCACGACCCCACCAAGTCCTTTGGCTTGATTCATGCTAAACAAAAGTGTAATTTACGCTCCAGCAGCATGCTCGTCTACTTAGAATAAATACAAATTATTCTGGCTTCTGAGTTTTGACATAAGTTTTTGAAGTTTCCTTAAAGTTATTATGATCAGATGAACTTAATTACAGAGTACTTTACATATACTCATCTGGTAAATGTCATCTAGCAGACAGTCAAGGGGAAGGTATGCAGGACTTTCGGGCTCCCTCTTCTTTTCCTTCGACTTCTTTATGTTGCCACTGAGCTTTCAGCGTGTCTGAGCTGTTCCTCCTGGTAGAAAAAGAACAACCCCTCTGCACCCTCCTTATCCCCCCAAAAAAATTCCCCAAAGCAAAACTCAGATCGTTGTCTGGTCAGAAAGGAAACGTCTCCCAGTTCCCAAAAAGTAGTGCCTGGGGGAATGCATGGAGGGGCAGACGGTTGCCTTCCCACTCCTTACTCCAGCAGCTCCTGGAAGCCTCTCCTGGGGGGGGGAAGGATGCAGTCTGCATCTCCTGCTGGCACCAGCAGCTTCTCTGTCCCTCTTGGCACCAGGAGGTGTCTGAGAAGTCAGAAACTGTGGCAGCGAGCTCCTCAGTGCCCACCTGGGACGTGCTGACGTTGGGAGGTGGAACAACCTCTCCTGGGGCTTGGCTTCTCCCAGGGATGGTGGAGCAGCCTCTCCTGAGGCTTGGCTTCTCCCAGGGGTGCCATTCACCTCCCTTCTTGCTCAACTGGATTGTTGGGGCTTCTCAGCACTTTTGAAGCAGAGTTCTCGTGCACACAACATCTCACATCTTGCTGCTTCAGACCAGTGGGGAACTGGGTCTTGCTAAGAGGTTTATTTAGGACCGAGCCAGTGCAGTTTCCAGTTGTACTGTGTACATTAGCAGTGATAAGGGTGTCCTCTAATCTACAGGGTCATCTCTTCCTACTGTAGTAAAATAGTTTTAGCATGTGTAAAGTAAGTTGGAGTGGTTTCGTACAAAGAGGGTCTGACAGTCATGTAAGGGTGTGTAAATATATAAATATATTTCAAGACACGAGGTTAAGCTGCTCGAGGCACCCAGCTCTGAGTGCTGTGTTCATATTTCTCTTTCAAATGCTGTGACACGAGGTACAGCAGCACAGTTGTTTCCTCCTGCAAAGAGCTGGGATGCACATTCTTGTTGTTAGTGCATAGTCTAGTGTGTATTTATGCTCTCTGATACACTACACATTTGAATAGGCACTGTATCTTTAGGTTGAAAAAAGAGACTCATCTGGAGCACACTGAGCAAGTCTATTCTAAAAGAGTAGTCCAGAAAACAACTGTTAAATCACAGCAGTTTGTACAAGTGTCAGCACTCACAGAAAGCAGCTTTTTTTTCCTTGGAAAAGCTCTGCACCAGGCACAGCACCGAATATTTTATCTTTTGCTGCCTTTCACAGAAAAGTGTTTTCAGGTAGCAAGTCTCCAATGCTCTTTCCTTGCCATTTTTTATTTATACTCTTCATGAAAAGTCAGGTTTCTTCTTTTTATTTGTTTGTTGGGTCTTTTTGTTTGTTTTGTTTCTCTAGGTTTTTTTTTTGTTATTTGGTTTTTGTTTTATTTCTGTCGTTTGTTTATTTATTCGGGTTTTTTCCTAATTTAGAAAACACCCTGACTAGATTTTACCATCTAGTTAATAAGCAACAAGTGACTCTAATAAGCCTGCTGTCATGCTTTTTATTTACAGTGTATGCGGAAATTAAGACAGAGGAGGGGGAGCCAAATCTGGAGTGAATTTCCATCACCCAGAGTGGTTTTTGCTAAGAAAACAGCCTTTCAACGTAAACAACATCTGCATTTTTCATGTTGTCTTTCTAAATAATGGTTCTGTAAATAACTTGCCCCCAGTGTAGGGCAGCAGTTAGATTCCTTAATCTCTCAGTCAGCCAGAATGCAGGCTGCCAGCACATTGAAACATCCATCTCTCAGACTTTTGATATCTTTTCCTCACAGCAGGATTTCAAAAGGTGGATGACTGCAAAATGCACTTTCATTCTCCGTGTTAGTGCTTTAACATTAGTCTGACTTTAATAGGCTGGGATGATTTCAGCTTATAAATCTTCAACTGGAGGATAAAGTTCAAGTAGATAAAATCAAACAGATGTTGGTGGGAGGATTTCTTCATGACCCATAAAAGTGCTATCATCAAAGCCTAGAATCATTTGTTTTGAATTATTACATTGTTATCAAAAGGACTGTAGCAGTCTGTTTGTTGAGAAATTGGATCTGTTTATCTGAAAACAGAACAAAGATGCCATGCTAAGAACGTCCCTGGGAAAGTGTGGGTTAGCTGGTGGCTGACATGGTAGGGTAGCTGTGAGACGTTTTGATTGACAGCTGTCCAAATAACTACCAGGCCTGGAAGCTGCTGTAGATGATTATATTATTGAAAATGGCATGTGATTAGAAGTATAAGTATTGCTTGCTTAAAACCAAATCTATTTTCCCTTTCTTTTGAGGAAATGAGGGTTTTTTTTAAGTTTTTTTTGTCTTTTTTTTTTTTACTGGAGGTAAAGCCAAGTTTACCTTTTAGTGGTGATTTAAAATCATGAGTGAAAAGTGTTGAAGGTTTTCCTGAAGTGACATTTCATGCTTTTACTTCAAGTAGTGTCCTGCTAACCAGAAACGAGCTGCACCTGCATAAATGAAAAAAAGGTGTTCTTTTTATTACTCACTGAAAAACCTCGACTTTGGAAGGCATAATTCATTAAACAATGAAATTGGCATGCAGGTGACATATGTCCCAGCAAATCGAAGAGCAGCACTCAGATCTAAGTGGACATCATGTAAAAGCATGAGAAAATCACTTTGAAAATCCTGCAGCTACCACATCTGTTCATTCCCCTGACTCAGGCATCGAGAGCCCTCCCTTGCCTTCGGAAAACTGCTGAGTAGGAACTGAAAAGGGCCAGGAAAACCTCATATATGAATATTCCAGAGCAGAGCCTGAACCTTGCCCTGAAGCCTTGGATGGGGAAGGGGTGCAGGAATTGCCCGGGGCTGGAGAACTCAGTTTCCCTCCTGGGGCTCTTCCCAAGGACAAAGCCTCAGGGTGGGAACTCAGAATGTTGAGATTTGTGTCTTGGGTGGGTGTTAAAGTTGAGCCTGAGAGTAAATACCCTGAACTAGACCAAGAAACTGCCCCTGCTTGAAGCCCTGAGTGAGGACTCAGCTCCATCTTCCCTGGGGCCACGGTGGGTGCTTTGGTTTTTGACAGATGAGAAGCTGCTGGGTTTTTCCAGGAGTTTCTTCCAGTCAGGCTGTTTGCAAGGCTTTCCTGTTGTCCAAATAACTCACGACAGTTCCTGAAAGAGTCATGGATGTGGGTTATTGCTAAACATTGCTGGTTTCAGATTTTCTTGGACGCTTTAACTGGTTGAGCACCTTCAACCTATGGCTCTTGTCAGCACTTGCAGTCTCTGTGCAGTGCCCAGAGGTTGCAGTGCTCCTGGCCAAGGGCATCAGGAGCTGTGCTACGTGAGGCAGGGCTTGAGTAGGCATAGAGAAAAATGTATTGAGAAAATCAGGGTTTTGCTAGGGGAATGCCCTGTCTTTCTGTGGAGGGATAAGGGAAAGCACAAAGTCTTGTTTTGAACCCAGGATTTTCTGGAGTTGGTTCTCATCCAGAAGGCAAATCTCTGGGAACTACTTGTTATGACAGTGCTTGGTCTTATTGCAGTAAAATGCGTTTAGTTTCCCTTTAAACGACATTTCTTGCCTTATCCATTTCAGTTCTAATGGTGACTGTGGCTGTTTTCAGGTGGCATTTGATAAAAAAAAACAACAAATGAGTTTGCTGAGATGCTTGTGAGCTTTTCAGGTGTAGCAAAAAGCTTTCCTGAATTCCAACCCTGGAATCTCCAGATAATACTGAACTCCTTTGCACACATTGTGGAGATACTTGCCTGAGCCTACTGGGCATTAGGGAAACATTTTTCACTGTAAGAGTAGCCAGAGCCTGGCACAGGCTGCCCAGGGAGGGGGTTGAATCACCAGCCCTGGGGGTGCTGAAGGGGCGTTTGGATGTGGTTTTGAGGGACATGGCTTAGTGGTGAACTTTTTAGGGAAGGGTTAATTGTTGGACGTGATGATCCCAAGGGGCTTTTCCAATCTGAATGATTCAAGGATTGTTTTACTATTAATAATTATTTTTATATATTGTTTTTTGTGTGTGTGTGCTTGTTTGTTTAGGTTGGGTTGATTTTAGAAATGTATTTATTTCTTTTTACATTGTATTTTGGAGTATCTGTTCAGCTTTGGTCCAGAAGGATTAATTCTAGAATTGCAGCTCTGTTCTGATGGAAACTTGCAGTCAGACCTTGGGCCCATCCTACAGGGGTTTTGCAGGCTGCTGGATCTGGATAAAGTTTGCCAGACTTCAGAAACAGCCTGAAGCAGTCCAGTGGGGCCAGTCATGGATGACACATTGTTGGTTTTATTCGAAGTGTAGAGAGAAATAGTTTTCCCCTTAGTTTAATATTTTAAAATTCCACTGTTTGCTTTGCAAAGACTAAAAACTTGCTGTGACCAGATGCATAAAAAACTTGCTCTTCATTTCATTGCCACTCTGAGTGCAAGCTCTTGAAGAGGCAGAGGCCAAAGAAAGCACAATGTGTGCTTAGAGGTGACCCCTTCAAAGATGAGTGGGTGAGGAGTTGCTGGGAGCAGCTTCTGCTGAGTGGAATGGGGAGATGATGTCTTTAATGGATGGAGAATCTCACTGCAATCCAGGATGGACACAGGACCCCCTAGCAGCCCTTGTTGGGAATTGGTTTGCTGGAGCCAGGAAGGGGAGTTGGGAGGAGTGTGTCTTGAGCAGAATTTGGAGTGTGCTTTGGAGCAGGATGAGCAGATCATGTGGTAGGGAGCCAGCAAGCTGGAAAAAACCTGGACATAAAGGCATTTTGGGTGGAGAGTGAGAAAACTGAGGCATGTCTTAGAGGGACTCCATTTTTAAGTTGGAGAACTCCATGTGCTATTGTGACAGAGAGAAGAAAGTGGTGTTAAATGTCCATGGGATAAATAGAACCCTGAGGGGGTACCCAAAATTTCTGTGCCTTGCCATGTGGTGAGGACTTTTTCACAGAAATAAATCCAGCAATAATCTTGATTATTGAAGTTTATGTGCAAGTCTGTGACCAAGGCAAACTTGTCTTAACTTTGTAAAGGCCTTTTCCATTCTGAAGATACATGATAGAGGAACATAAAATCAGTTATTCCAAACTGTATTTGAGTGCATTGTTTTCTCAGAGGTACTGATTTGCTGACTGTGCTCGTGCTTTTGTGTTGAGTGAAGAGCTTTTTAGAGAAGAGCTAACGTATGAGGCAGAGACAAGCAGAAAATATTTATAATGCCTTGTGGTTCAAGATGCTTTCCTACTTGCATTGCCAAGTCCAGTAAATTACTAGAGTTTAGAGAACCACTCACTCCTCTACAGTATATTAAAAACCCCCTAACTTTACAACTTTTGTTGAAAAGAAATCTTGAAGACGTATTTTCAAGCAAGACAAAATCACTGCATGTTGTGCAAGTTTTGGAGTCCTCTGGGTCGTGAAGAATGGTTGGTTTCTTTACAT
This sequence comes from Ceyx cyanopectus, assembly GCA_013401355.1. Lineage (NCBI taxonomy): Eukaryota > Metazoa > Chordata > Aves > Coraciiformes > Alcedinidae > Ceyx > Ceyx cyanopectus. The sequence continues at coordinate 20,650 of VYZU01090441.1, read as the reverse complement.
GAAGTGTATTACTGTATAAGAGAGCTGGAAGGCAGTCATGCCACTTGACTTTGCTCTCTCTGTTCCTAAATTGTGTGTTCCAGTTGTGTTCTGGTGCTGAGGTAAGTTTAGAAAGGTTATTCTGTGGAGAATTCTCCCTATAGAAGCAGCCATAGTCATGATGCGTTCAGCAGAGATTGCTTTTTGGGTAACATACACAAGGGATCTAATTATTTCAAAGCCTAAGAGGAAAAATTGGTTATCTAAGGATAAGGTGAAAGTGAGGGAAAGAATGCTGGAGAAAATATTGGAGGAATAGACTGTTGCAAAGTGATGAGTTTCCTGTATCTAATCACACCCCCTTAGTCCTTAAGGATCTCCCTCCTCTGGCAAAGAGGTTTTATGCCTCAAAGGCAAGTAAAAAGACCAGAAGAAGCCAAGTGGCACTGTTATCCTAAACCTGGAAGTAATAGAATACTTTATAGATAGTCACCTTGTGTGACCTAGAGCACTAAGGAGCTCTTTCTTTTACAAGGCATCATTCTGTTAGACGTGTGCTGTGTGTACCACCTACTGCACAATCTTCTCCCTCTGCCTTTTTGCCACTTTCACCAATTTCCTCGCTGTGAAGGGACAATGGAAGAGACCACAAAAATTATCTGTGGTGTCTGGTTTGGCCATTCAAGTTTTCCACACATTAGATTTGCTCCAAAGATTAGAAGGCAAAGTCAAGGGACAGTATGCAGAAATGCAGAGCTCATCAAACTCTTCCCTCTAAGGCAAATCACCATTCTTGCTTTCAATTGAAAACAGACTCACAATCGGGGAGTTCTGTCTGGCATACACACATTATCCATTTCTGAGGGACAGCTCTGAGTTAAATAATGAAAATAGAATAGAATATTTCATTTGGAAGGGACATACAATGATCAGCTGTCTGAGAGAGGGAAAAAAAGAGGCACCTACTCCCAGTAAAAATCATAATTAAACAACTTGCCTATTATGAGCTGCCCTCATGCTTCTGTATAATGGGATACAGATCTTTTGGATTGTTGCATTACAACTGCACACTTTCCAAGGTCTTCTAAGCTATTTTTTGCCTTCACAATTCACAGAGATTTAAAGTCATGACAAGCGTTGGGTGCTGGAAGTGGCCAGTGTGACAAGTGTGATGAAACATGAGAAAACTTGCAGCTAGTTTCATAGCAAGAAAGGAAATCTGTGAATGACTTTACAAGAGACAGAATGAGCTCAGGAATTTGTAGTTTGTCTGTGGATCAGTCTCTCTTCTGCCCCCAACCTGCTGTGCTGGTCTTGAGAGGAGTCTGGGGCTGTGTGCCTCCAAGTTCTCCTTAAACCTCAGGGCAGTGGTGGGGAGATCCATGGTACTGCATGGAATTCTCCTTCTGAAGGGTGCTTGCTGAGTTGAGGATGTATTGAAGGTCTGGTTTTACTCTGTTTGGGTGATTCCTTTTTCCCCTGAATTTGAGGTCAAAAGGAGTCAACTTTGGAGGATATGTAAAGTCAGCGATGAAGGAGAATGGCTGTGGGAAGACTTATCTTATTCAAGAATAAGCAGAACCAGTTCAGAACATTGCTCTGTGGTGCAGTTTGGTATACCTGTGTGATGATCTTTCAATGAGGTATTAATTTGTGGTGTTTTAGGGGGAAAAAAAATGGAGAAAAGATGCAAGATCTCAAAGGAGAAGGCTAAAAAATGGTATGTTAACTTTGCTAAGTGCTGTTAAGATGTGCAAAGTTAATGAAGCTACTTGTGTAAATGAAGAATGAAATCCAAGCAGCCTCTGTGGAAAATTTTTCAAATAACTCCTGCAACTAGTGGGGGAAAAAAAGTAATGGGATGCAAGAAATCAAGTTACTCGGAGAGAATGCTTTTGCAGCCAGAAAGCATAAAAGCAATTGGGAGCAGCAAAAATAAGTTGTTCTTTGCAAGTTGGGCTTTATACCAAAGCAAGAATTCACAATCAAAAAGTAAATTGGGTAGAAGGGAATTCCCTAAACCAGACTTTGTTAGATTTGTGCAAGAGAAGAAAAACAGAACAGGAAAACCCCCCTCACCTGATGTGATACAGTGGCATGAAAAAAATAACGCCTTGGAGATAAGCAAATAGCATCCAGAATGCCCCAAATTTGACATAGCTGGAGTAACAGGTAATAACACAGAGAAGTCATTAAATCTGCAGCGACTGATTTTACAGTAGCCTCATAAATTAAATGAAACCATCATTCCAAGTACACAATGCATTATAGCTTTGCTTCTGAAACTTCTGAAAGAAAACAGAGATGTTTTTGAAAGCCTGGGGTGATTCCAGGTACCCTAGGCTTGGAAACAGAGAAAAATTATTCAGTCTGTAAAGCATCTGTCTTGGAGAGTAAGTAAAAAAAAAAAAATCACTGCGGAAGATATAAAAAGGCAGTGCTAAAATGTTTGATATGTGCCCTCATACCCATGGAGAAGACATTTTAGGTTCAGATAGGTCTGAGCAATTTAAATGAAATGCTGGAGAGACCTGTGACCAAATACCTGTGCTTGAAATAAGTATCAATCACTTTAGTTAAAAAATAAATTAAAAGTTCTCTGCACTCAGTGCCAAATATTACTGGGTAAAGGAAGCAGACAGCAAATCCCACTCTGGACACTGGCAGGGAAATGAATATGCTATGTGGGTGAAATCTTCAGTGGAAAGATTCTATTGCCACCCACAAGGCTTATAAATAGGAGACATATGTAGCAGCACCATGGGCAGTAACATCTGATGTATAGGTACTGAGAAGTAGGATGGAAGCTGTGGCACATCACACTCACAGCCTCATTTGTCTGCTAGTAAAAGTCAGAGAGGTAAATCTAGAATTGAAATAAAATGATGGAATTGTGAGTAGATTGTAGCTTTAGTGACCTCCTAAGAACTCAAACCTGACCTCCAAAAGGTAAAAGCAATACAGGAAAGCCTACTACTAAAGATATTAAATCAGTTCAGAGATTATTAGGGCTTATAAACTCAGACCAATTTTTATTTCATTTTATTTTTTAATTATTTTTTTTTTTCTGATCAGTCTCAGATGTGTGTGCATTCCCCTGGCAGCTGCTAGGCAGAGATGTTGGAAACAAGTCCTTTCACACGATACGCTTTACATCAGGTGCCAAAGGGCTGATGACCACATATGCCAGAGTTTTAGGTTTATCTTTTATCTGACTTTCTTTGCAAATAGGAGGGTAACAGACATTTTTAAGGTGTTTTTTCTTTTGTTTTTGTTTAAATGGAGCCAAGCAGATAAGAAGTGACACCAGCAATGGTAATGATTGCTCTGAAAGCTTCTCAGGGTAAACCCAGGGGACAGTCATGCTGCTTCCCGCCATTTTTCCTTGCTGGCTGTACTGTCATTCCTGGTACAAGCTCCTTGCTGCTAAAGAGGTGACACGTGTGCCAAGAGGGTAATGAAGGGATGGTGAGGTGACAATGGCCCTTCTGAAAAAAAATAATAGTCTTTTGAGTGAGAAAGAATGGTAATTTCTAGAACTGTGATATTTTATATGATGGCATGGCAGATGTTGGATTCCTTCCCACCCTTCTCTTCCCTGCTGCCAGGGAAGAAGAGGATAGAGTGTTAGATCTGTCCTGTCCTGCTGACACCAGTATTCATGAGGTAGCAGACCAGTGGTATGACCCAGTGAAACCATTCACAGGAACAACAGCATTACAACTGTTTGCTTCAGGGCACGTCAGTGGCAGTGAAAGACTCAGGATATGGAACAAATGCTCAGAGAAGGTCAAAACAGTTATTTTTAGCTTGGGGGAAAAAAAAAAAGGGAAAAAAATGCTGTAAGTGGTGTTGTATGGTCTGCAGGATCATCTGAAAGAGTTCATTTGAGTGCTGGTTTTTTTTTGTGGTTAGATTATTATTATTATTGTTGTTGTTGTTATATTATTATTATTATTATTATTATTATTATTATTATTATTATTAGCTGGAAAGCTTTGCCCCTCAGGGAGAGCTTTCCTCAAAGGGGGACAACTTAGGGCTGTCTTGATGTTTTGGGGAGGATCAGCAGCTGCCCAGCTCCTGTCCCCTAGTGCCACGGTGGGGGCTGAGGTGGTCTGATCCAAAGTGCCGCCATCTTGCCCTGTTGGCTTGTAGGCAGAATGGGCCTGTGGCAGGAGGACCCTCACAGGCAAACACAAAATGGCCCACAGGTGCCCACCCAGGCTTTAGGAAGAGGTGAAATGTTCCTAACTACACATCCCAGCTCTCAGGCTGCCCGTGAAGAGAGCTGTGGACTGAACATGCTCCATATCAGGGCTTGACACGTAGGGCAGAAGGAGTGATGGTGGCATCTTGGCCACCAGGGTCCTCAATCCCCTCAGGAGGTTTCTCCTCAGCCACAGTCGCCATAATCGCCTTTTCCCGCCAAACGTGCGCCAGGGAGTTGCTGTTGTGGAAAACAGACTTGCCACTGAGGGCAGCCCTTGTCTGGAGGCTGTGGGGGAGCTGGCCACAGGAGTGGAAGTTTTGAGCTGTTTTTCCCAAGAGTAGCCTAATTAACCAAATGTGTGTATATACATTTATTTCTAGATGTTCTTGGTGTTGTACTTAAAAGCTGGATTTTGCTGGTGTTTCTCTGAGGTGAGGGGAAGGAGATATTTGAAGGGCTTGCCAACTGCTGAGCCTCCCACCTTCAACTGATATCAGCCCAGCTCTTATCCTCTTGTTTTGGGTTTTGTGTTGTGGGTTTTCTTTGCTCCACGTGTAACAAAATCTGTTATAACCACATCATTAACTTGCTGAGTCTCACCATAGTGGCTCCACAGATTTAACTTGGCTGGTTTTGTCCACGGGAGTGTGAAACTGGAGGAGCAGGAGAACCTGCTCCACAGCTGGATGGGGGCTGAGATAAACAAAATGCTTTTCCTCTTGGGGAGGGGTTTGGCAACTCTTGCCCAACCTGTCAGAGAAATGGTTATGACTGTTTTCTCCACTCTCAAATAAGGCTGCTGAAAACTTACAGCCTCTCTGGGAATTCCAGCTTCTTTCCAAGGAGCAGTAACAAAACCCAGTTTTATGTTATGTTTAATTGCAGACGATTTAAAGTGTTAAGAAGTCTCTCCTGGCAGATGTAAAAAGAGGGGGGAAAAAAAATCCAAAACAAACCAAACCTACCCTACTGACCCCTTTTCCCTGTCAAGCCTAAATACTTATTCCTTTTGGCAATATCCACAATTTTTACATGACCTGACTGGATGCTCCGAGAAGCTGCTTGTGGCAGCAACCACTTATATCCTCATCTTTTTCCCTGTTGCTTTACTTGCTTAGTTTACTAAACAAATAGGTTGGGGTTTTTTTCTTAATTGATATTAATTTAGCCTAAATTATTCATTAAGGAATTTTGATTTCTGCTAGACACTTTTTTACTGGCTAATACTTCTCTTTTTTTTGTGTGTGCCTTTTAGTTGAATTGTAGTTGAAACAGAAGTGACAGGTAAATTTTAAAAAAGCCTTTAAGTGAAGGAAAATAACATAACATAGTCATACCAGGGGAGGAATTAGTGCAACAAAAATATATCAGAAATTATTAAATCCACTAAATCTATTCCCTTCCCCTTATTTAAAAAACAAAACAAAAGCACAAAAAACCCCACAACAACAACAGAAAACCCCACAAACAAACAAAATAAACCACCAAAACCACAGCACTTTAAAAGTGGTTTTGAATGAGCTTTTCCTTCAGCAGGTGTTTACAGAAAGCAAATATCATAAACCCCACAGATATTCATGAGGATATTCATTCATAGCAGTGCTTGTCGTGTGGATATTTTGTAAAATGTTTACTTTTCCCATGATAAATTGATACCTCTGGATATTTATAGTTTTGAGGGTTTTTTTTATGGCAGCTTTCACAACCATAGACCAGGTCGTGTAGATAGGAAGCAGAAGTGCAGCAAGTAAACAGCAAATGTTTTTTAAACATGTGACAGGTTAAAATGACAGTGAAAATGAAGAATAAATATAATAAAATAATAATAATAATAAAATACGAATAAATAAAAATTATAGCTGGTTCCAAAGAAATTGTGTGTTGTCACACAGGGGAAAATAATGTCAAAATGACATTCCTTACCACTGAGAAGTTTATTCAGTAATGTTTCTCCTGCCTGTTCCAAAAACCTATACTTTTAAGGAGTGCTTTGGTAGGAAATTTGCTTTATGCTGCTGTCAGAAATGCCAACTTCACTGAACTGGATGAGAGTTTAGCAAAACAAAAGTATTAATTAGTTTTGGCTTTAGTTAGGCCTGTCTGAAGAAAACATCTGAACCATCACAGAAATTCTCAGTAGGAACTGCCATATTTGAGAAGATGGAAATTATTTTGTGTACTTTCTACATGACAGAAAAACAGATTTAGAACTCAGTTTCTTCTCCCCTTTGTAATAAAAGAGGTAATTAAAGAAAAACCCTACTCATTCTATTAATCTAAATGTATGCAATCTTTCTATTTGATTAGGAGTTTGGACTGTGGAAAATATATTTTTGAAAGCTGCTCCAAACAGGCTGTATCTTCAGGGGTTTCTCTGGGTGGTGGTGGCCTTGCCAACCTTCAAGGAATTGAGCATCACCTTGAGAAAGATTTTCTCATTGAGGACTGTTGGGGGGAACCTCTGTTGCTCAAATCCTTGTGAGCATCACCAATGATGTTTGACCTCAATCCTCAACACAGATAGAGCCATCTAGGGAGAATTTTGGAGTCCAAAGTCTCCAGTCACAGCCTGCTACTCTTTCCTCTGTGCTTGCTTTTTTTCATGGTATCCAGCAACCCAAGGCTCAGCTCCATATGGTGAACGTGTTGAAGGGCTTGGTTTTGGTTTGTTAGGTTTTTTTGTTTCTTTTGTTGTTAAAAGGTCCTTCTCCTCCTTGTCAGCTTTTTCTCACCTCTCCCTGTGATCATGCACTCCTGATTTTTTTAATTTGATTTTATTTTTAGGGGTTTCTTTTTGTTTTTCTGCCTCAGACTTGGTACTTGCTCAAGCACACCCGAAATCACCAACCTGGCAGAAAAACAACCTGGCCAAAACCAATCATGCAGTTTTCTGCTTGGCTGCTGAGTAGAATTGATTCCTGCAGTCGGTGCCACCCTCACTGCAAAGGAGGGTATGAAACTGGGAGTTTGGAAGCAAAAACAGTGAAAAACAAGGGGCACTAAGCCACCAGATCTGCTTGGCTGTGTGTAAAGCTGCAACACCTCATCTCACATTGCTTCCTACTGCCAGGTCCAGCTAATAATGTGTGTCTGTATGTGTGCAGGAGGAGTTATTGTCTTAGCATTTTATTTTCACTGTGTAAAGAGGAGAGAAAGCTGGAAGTCAGATGCTTGAAGGCTGATATTTCTCTGTACTATGATAATAACAAATATTTTTCATGCTTTTGTATGTTCCCTTATGGTAAACAGCCATGCCACCAAATTTTATGAAGTAAAATCTCTCTGGCATGAAAGGTCTGAGTTAAATTATGGGNAAAATAATAATAATAATAAAATACGAATAAATAAAAATTATAGCTGGTTCCAAAGAAATTGTGTGTTGTCACACAGGGGAAAATAATGTCAAAATGACATTCCTTACCACTGAGAAGTTTATTCAGTAATGTTTCTCCTGCCTGTTCCAAAAACCTATACTTTTAAGGAGTGCTTTGGTAGGAAATTTGCTTTATGCTGCTGTCAGAAATGCCAACTTCACTGAACTGGATGAGAGTTTAGCAAAACAAAAGTATTAATTAGTTTTGGCTTTAGTTAGGCCTGTCTGAAGAAAACATCTGAACCATCACAGAAATTCTCAGTAGGAACTGCCATATTTGAGAAGATGGAAATTATTTTGTGTACTTTCTACATGACAGAAAAACAGATTTAGAACTCAGTTTCTTCTCCCCTTTGTAATAAAAGAGGTAATTAAAGAAAAACCCTACTCATTCTATTAATCTAAATGTATGCAATCTTTCTATTTGATTAGGAGTTTGGACTGTGGAAAATATATTTTTGAAAGCTGCTCCAAACAGGCTGTATCTTCAGGGGTTTCTCTGGGTGGTGGTGGCCTTGCCAACCTTCAAGGAATTGAGCATCACCTTGAGAAAGATTTTCTCATTGAGGACTGTTGGGGGGAACCTCTGTTGCTCAAATCCTTGTGAGCATCACCAATGATGTTTGACCTCAATCCTCAACACAGATAGAGCCATCTAGGGAGAATTTTGGAGTCCAAAGTCTCCAGTCACAGCCTGCTACTCTTTCCTCTGTGCTTGCTTTTTTTCATGGTATCCAGCAACCCAAGGCTCAGCTCCATATGGTGAACGTGTTGAAGGGCTTGGTTTTGGTTTGTTAGGTTTTTTTGTTTCTTTTGTTGTTAAAAGGTCCTTCTCCTCCTTGTCAGCTTTTTCTCACCTCTCCCTGTGATCATGCACTCCTGATTTTTTTAATTTGATTTTATTTTTAGGGGTTTCTTTTTGTTTTTCTGCCTCAGACTTGGTACTTGCTCAAGCACACCCGAAATCACCAACCTGGCAGAAAAACAACCTGGCCAAAACCAATCATGCAGTTTTCTGCTTGGCTGCTGAGTAGAATTGATTCCTGCAGTCGGTGCCACCCTCACTGCAAAGGAGGGTATGAAACTGGGAGTTTGGAAGCAAAAACAGTGAAAAACAAGGGGCACTAAGCCACCAGATCTGCTTGGCTGTGTGTAAAGCTGCAACACCTCATCTCACATTGCTTCCTACTGCCAGGTCCAGCTAATAATGTGTGTCTGTATGTGTGCAGGAGGAGTTATTGTCTTAGCATTTTATTTTCACTGTGTAAAGAGGAGAGAAAGCTGGAAGTCAGATGCTTGAAGGCTGATATTTCTCTGTACTATGATAATAACAAATATTTTTCATGCTTTTGTATGTTCCCTTATGGTAAACAGCCATGCCACCAAATTTTATGAAGTAAAATCTCTCTGGCATGAAAGGTCTGAGTTAAATTATGGGACAGTTTGCATGAAATTTCATGGAAAGCTGCTTTGATCTTTCACTTGTAGAAAATGCAGCAGGGTTTCCATAAGTAAACTCTCATTGAAATATTCTCGTCTGTAATTTATTAGCATTAATATTTTGCAAATTATAACTTGTAAAAAATGCATTTCTCCAAGGTGCAAATCATTAGCTATCTTATTAAAAAAAAAAAAAGTACAACTAATCTCTAAATAGTGGCTTTTTGGACTCAAATTCTCCCATGTCTTAACAAAAATGTAAAAATGATCAATTCTATCTCAATTTCATGCAGAGCCACATGCTGGAGTCCATGTGAAGTCTCTGAAAATCTGTCCACCCTGTGTTTTGAGTCTGCCCCATGGAGACACCAGCAGCTGGATTTGGTGATTTTGCTTTTAAATGTGAGTATATATGATTTTAATCCTGTAATAATAATAATAATTGGATGCAGCTTGGTGGAGCCTCTTAAATATGCCAGTTTCAGCTAATGTGTGTATGTGGAACATAGAACTAAGTAGCTGCTCTAGAACAAATCACTGTCTTTCCAATACAGATCCAAAAGGGAGTAGAATTGCTTGTGTACTGTACTTTGTGTGGGCTATTTATTATCTGTCACTGTACCACCAGGCAGTAGCAGATTTGCTATATAGAGCAAATAAAGCAACACAAGTTTTGGAGACTTTGGGAATTCTGTCAAACCACATGCAAAATACTCCACTTGAAATGAGTGTCTATTTTAACTGGATGCTTCAGAATGATGTTGGGTGACTTTTGGCCTACATTGATGCCAAGTCTTGCTGTATTCTGTCCTTAAAGCTCACAAGTTAATCAGACCAAAATAGCAAAGTAAAAGAGAAAAGTTTTCTGAAAATCAAAATGTGTCCTAAGAGGTCAAAGCACTGAGGGGGAAATTTTGCACTTTCACTGGTTCCACTCTAAGGAGTTCCAGGAAAGCCATACCCATGGCAGACCAGATGGATAAGCTTTCCCCAAAATGATGCATATTGTTGAATGTTGCCTGGGCCAGTAACATGGGAAGAAACGTTTTGTGGTACCACCTACAGGTGAGTAGGGTCAAAAGCATGGAAGAGAAAATCGGTTTGCAGGCCTGGGATACACTGAATAAAAAATCATGATGCAGAAGAACACAGCCTGGCAGGTGAGGAATGGTGCAAAATATGAATATTGCCTGGTTGAAAGGCAGTGAGGGAAGAAAACACAAGATTTGCAGAGCCAGGAGAGTGGCAAGCTTTGCAGGAGTTAGATTTTCAGAGTCTGGGTCTATTGCACACAACTTGAAAGTTCTGAAAGCCATCAAATTCCAGGAGTGGAAACTTGTTTTCATTTCCTGCCTTACTTTCCATGCTCTTTGCATTAAATAAAGAAGAGAAAACACACAACTTCAAAATCCTCAACAAGAACTGTGAATAGAAATTTGAAGCACTTCTAAAATGGTTATTCAGAAGAAAGAAAATGTTGAAAAATAAATGTGAGTCCTACACTAGTTCTGAATATGGTGCATTTGCTTTACAGTTCTGTTCTTTATAACCTCATGGGAAAGCTTTTGTTTTATAACAATATAAAATGTAGTCATTTAGTAATTATTGGGTAAGTTTAGGCTTCCATGAGTCAAAATTAAGGATACAGCTTCTAAGGCACTAGCTTTATGTGCTTATAGATAAGCTTATAGAAGGAATGTGAAATATTGTGGTTTGTTTAGGAAAAGTAATGAATTTAATAGAAGAAATGCCACAGCACACAGCCAGTGATCAGACAAACAGCAGGGTTCTTTAACAGAATGTTCAATGCTAATTGCTTGAAAAATGTAGTATTTTTTATTGTTAGTGTTTAAAAAAAAACCAATTTTGTTTTAAAAACCAATCTCAATCTAAGGTTGTACAGAATAATGTAATTCATGTCAGTATATTCCTGTTTTCACAGTAAACCATTTTCCTGTGCAGATGCAGAGATAGAAAGCATGCAGCAAAGTTGATATGTAAACACTCTTTCTAAGCACATAATGTTTATTAAAAGTTATGCTTTGAGATATCCTTCTTATTTAAATCAGATGGTATTTACTTGGTTCAGTTCTTAAGGTATTTTCCTGTCTGCCTCCTAGAAATCACAAAGAAAGAAACTTACTTAGATTAGGAATGAAAACTCTTGTCTTTGCTCCTCCAAGATCCTATTCTGACTTTGAGAATACCCATCCTAGGTATTTTTCCTATATATTCCTAGCTGGCTGCTACTAGTTATTGGAACCTCTTCAGTGCTTTTTAACACTCTGTAGCTTATTTTAATTATTTCTATTCCTTTTTGGTGGTGCTTATGTGTCTATATGGAGACAGGTAAGTGAGGCTGAGTTTGGTAATAGAGTTGTTGCTTTAGAAATGGAATGTACTTGAACATAGCAGTGCTTTGATTCATTGAGGATTTGACTTTCACAAATGGTATTAGTAAAGGCAGTTGTAATTGTCATTTTTATGTGTGAGCCATGGATTGATTAATTTAAAAAAGCAAGAAAAAAACAGCTTACTAGAGCTTCACAAAATCATCTGGGGGGAGGAAGCAGGGAATTATATATGACTTGGCCAAAAAATTCTCCCCTTATCCAGGCAAAAGTTGATGGAACTATTCATAAAAAGCAGAACAAGCTGATCTATTTCTTCATGTAAAAGCAAATCTATTTTTGCAGATTGTGTAAATGAAAGATCCTACTAAGAAAACGATGACAAACACAGAAGTGTTTTTATTAAGGTCAGACCTTTTCCCAGTGCTGTATGTACATTGACAATTCAACCTGTGTGTTGCAGTGGGAAGTAGAGAACAACGTAACCAGCTTTGAGGATGATTTGTTTCAAAACCCGGTGATTGATGCTGTCAATGCAGAAATAGTTGGGTTTGGAAGCTAGAAAAATATCCCTTCGTGCATTCAGTGAGGAAAAGGCCACTTGAGAAAAGATCCTGTGAATGGAGTGGCATGTACAGGGTTTGCAACAGCAGTGCTGAGTGTCTGACTAGAAACAGCCTGTGCAGGGTAGTTGGGAGAATATGAGGAAGACAGAGAAAGAACAAAGGGCAAAACGAGCCGCGGGAGGGGGAGAGATCAAGGAAGAAAAAGAAAACAGTTCATCTTATCAGTGTTCCTTGCAGGAGGAAGAATCTGAAAAGGGATAAAAATCTAGCTCGAAGAAGAAATATTTTTACATCACACTAGCTCAGAGAAGAATACCCAACGTTATTAGAAATTAATTCCAATATTATCTTTTGAAGGTCAAGTGAAATTGTGCTCTTGGATATAGATTACAAGCCAGGCATATTCTCTGTGCAATTAAAAGCAACATGCTCTGCTTAAGAGAGTAAAAACTATTCAAATTAGCTTGGAGGGAAGAATCTGTGTCCTCATTTTATTACAACAGTACGTATTTCGAAGTGTAACAGCATTAATTTCTAATAANTAGTATTTTTTATTGTTAGTGTTTAAAAAAAAACCAATTTTGTTTTAAAAACCAATCTCAATCTAAGGTTGTACAGAATAATGTAATTCATGTCAGTATATTCCTGTTTTCACAGTAAACCATTTTCCTGTGCAGATGCAGAGATAGAAAGCATGCAGCAAAGTTGATATGTAAACACTCTTTCTAAGCACATAATGTTTATTAAAAGTTATGCTTTGAGATATCCTTCTTATTTAAATCAGATGGTATTTACTTGGTTCAGTTCTTAAGGTATTTTCCTGTCTGCCTCCTAGAAATCACAAAGAAAGAAACTTACTTAGATTAGGAATGAAAACTCTTGTCTTTGCTCCTCCAAGATCCTATTCTGACTTTGAGAATACCCATCCTAGGTATTTTTCCTATATATTCCTAGCTGGCTGCTACTAGTTATTGGAACCTCTTCAGTGCTTTTTAACACTCTGTAGCTTATTTTAATTATTTCTATTCCTTTTTGGTGGTGCTTATGTGTCTATATGGAGACAGGTAAGTGAGGCTGAGTTTGGTAATAGAGTTGTTGCTTTAGAAATGGAATGTACTTGAACATAGCAGTGCTTTGATTCATTGAGGATTTGACTTTCACAAATGGTATTAGTAAAGGCAGTTGTAATTGTCATTTTTATGTGTGAGCCATGGATTGATTAATTTAAAAAAGCAAGAAAAAAACAGCTTACTAGAGCTTCACAAAATCATCTGGGGGGAGGAAGCAGGGAATTATATATGACTTGGCCAAAAAATTCTCCCCTTATCCAGGCAAAAGTTGATGGAACTATTCATAAAAAGCAGAACAAGCTGATCTATTTCTTCATGTAAAAGCAAATCTATTTTTGCAGATTGTGTAAATGAAAGATCCTACTAAGAAAACGATGACAAACACAGAAGTGTTTTTATTAAGGTCAGACCTTTTCCCAGTGCTGTATGTACATTGACAATTCAACCTGTGTGTTGCAGTGGGAAGTAGAGAACAACGTAACCAGCTTTGAGGATGATTTGTTTCAAAACCCGGTGATTGATGCTGTCAATGCAGAAATAGTTGGGTTTGGAAGCTAGAAAAATATCCCTTCGTGCATTCAGTGAGGAAAAGGCCACTTGAGAAAAGATCCTGTGAATGGAGTGGCATGTACAGGGTTTGCAACAGCAGTGCTGAGTGTCTGACTAGAAACAGCCTGTGCAGGGTAGTTGGGAGAATATGAGGAAGACAGAGAAAGAACAAAGGGCAAAACGAGCCGCGGGAGGGGGAGAGATCAAGGAAGAAAAAGAAAACAGTTCATCTTATCAGTGTTCCTTGCAGGAGGAAGAATCTGAAAAGGGATAAAAATCTAGCTCGAAGAAGAAATATTTTTACATCACACTAGCTCAGAGAAGAATACCCAACATTATTAGAAATTAATTCCAATATTATCTTTTGAAGGTCAAGTGAAATTGTGCTCTTGGATATAGATTACAAGCCAGGCATATTCTCTGTGCAATTAAAAGCAACATGCTCTGCTTAAGAGAGTAAAAACTATTCAAATTAGCTTGGAGGGAAGAATCTGTGTCCTCATTTTATTACAACAGTACGTATTTCGAAGTGTAACAGCATTAATCTCTAGTTTTATACTTAGTTCTGCAAGGACACATTGTGTGACTTAAAGGAAAAAAAGATTATAAAATGGGAACATGTTTTTCAGGCTTTTTATAATTGCAGTTCAAAGTATTTTTTTTACATGTTTATAAAAAGCAAAGTAGTAACCTTAATGAACATGCAGTACAGGAATATGCCGTTGATGAGAACGTTTCTATTTAACAAAAAAAAGTGGATTCCAATTAGCATATTTTAATCTATACTGCACTTAGTCACTTAATTTCTCTAAATTAATCTATGATTCCACTGGGGCTTGGGGTTTTGTGGATTTTTTTTCTTTCCTGTGTCACCTTCTTTGCATCTTTTCATCCCCGTTCTCTTCCCTTTCTTCCCCCAGCATTTCTAAGTGTGTTTTATTAAAATTATGTGTTTTCATAATTTTAAACTTTAGGGTCTTGATTTCACCTCCCAGCACTAATTAAGATAATCCGTTTTTTTTTTTAATGGGTGCTGAACTCCTGTGGCTCCCATATAAGGGGCTCAGTAGTGCTCAGCACTTCTGCAAATAGCTGACTGGAAGTGTAGGCACTTTTATTTTAAATAGTTAAATATTTATTCAGAAGGTTCACATTAAAACCTTTTCATTTGGAAACATACCTTTTGACAGGCTCCTTAATTTCTACATTATGTGCTTTTATAGCTTAAATGGACCATTGGTGGGACAAAGGTATGTCAAGTGGGTGTGCCTAGGCTACTGCTGGCTGCTATGATAAGAAGCTGATGCTTGTTTGAGATTTGAGTGGCAAAAATCTAATCTGTACTCCCAATCAGCCTTTCTTTTGGTATATACCATCACTGTAACACTTCAACTATTTTACTTTCAAAATATGAATATAAGAGCATTTGATATTACGCTGAAAACCAGTAGAGTGATTGCAAGCAAAGATACAGAAACTGTTCTAGTTTGTGGATAGGTTATTTGAAAAGAAATGAAATACACCATATATTTGTGCTGGGGGTTTCCAAAAGGTTAAAAATCACTTTGGATCACAACCTGTGTGAATAAAGGACATTAGAACTCGTTAGGGTCTTGTTGACACAACTTGGCTTCCTAGAAAGCTGTTGAATTAAAGGAGAAAAGGGTATAGAAAAGGGTATAAAATCATATATTTAGTGGCTCCATGTACATGGTTTCTTGCCTTTCCTGCTGTGCCCAGACCCCTGAGCCTTCAGCTCCTGTTGCCAACATGCAGGATGGGAGAGACATGGATAGTCCAGCAGACCTCTGGAATATTTGTGTGGCTTGCAAAGGTCTAGCACAGGGGATGTGCATCTTGTCCAAAGCAGGGTGATTTACACTGGAGCAGAGGCTGATTTTTCACATCACTGGAAGAATTGTGTCCTGTGCACAGAGAGATTTCTATAGCTCTTGGATCTTTCTCAGCTCTGAGCCTCATTCTCAGCTCATTCTGAAAGGAGAATTTCAAAACGAATGGGACAGTGCTATGTGATCTGCCATAGTCTGCAGTAGAGAATAATTTCCTCTTTCATTCATTACTTAAAAACCCCCAAACAA